>VZTU01009195.1:9412-23867 GCA_013400835.1 Zapornia atra
TGGCACATTCTTCATTCCTTGAGAGGTGCATCCCGTTAGGGTTGTGTAAAGGATAATTAAGACCATCATCAGTTCCACAGGAAATCTTTATTTTTGGATGTGATTTCACTGCCTCTTTGTCCCTCTCCTGCTCTAGAATTTTCCACCTGATACAGGCAAATTGCAGAGCATTTTCATGAGAAAAAAGGTAAAAAATAGTGAGCCAAAACCATTAAGTCAGCTTCTGTATTTCAAGAAAGCTGACCTCTTCAAATACCTTTTTCCAGTAACAATACCACTATTGTGAGACAAATCAAAATAGGAAAGCAAGAACACTTCTTCACAGAGATGCTGTAGCATATCTACAGAAAGAACTGTCAGTCCTTCACTTGCATCCAGGTTGATGGACTGAAGAGTACTTCTGTAGATGCAAGCTTTTTTCCTTTATCATCCTGTTTCTTACAAGCTGAGTCCTTTTCTGTCTCCCTAATCCAGGAGGATTCAGCACTTACACAGGAATGGATAAAATTGATCTTCACTATTGATCTGATGGGCAAAAAAGGTATGCCCATTTAAAATGAAAGCAAATACGAACTGGGTTGGGAACAGACACACTTGCAGCCAGCTGTAGAGGAATGAGGTACAAGAAGAGAAGTAGTAAATCCCATTAGCAATTTCAATTCTCTTGTATTCTTTTTCCTCTGGTTTTGCCGGTACTGTAGATTTTTTATATTTCTCAAAGGCAGATCAAATAGGAGACAAAAAGAACATGGGAGCAGAGGGATGGTATTAAGAGAAATTTGAGTATCTGTAAGGGAAAGAAAGTTTCAAAACTAGCTTTTGTACTCACACTGACTACCAGACACTGAACAGAAGTAGCCAGGATTTTGAACCAGAGGGCTTTGCTTTCATCTGGGAAATAAAAATGTTATGCCATTACCTTGTTAGTTATTGAAGTAGTATTCAAGAGGCATATCTATGTATCTATTCACAGCAAGTTCTTCAAAAGAAATATGAAGCCAGCTTAGTAACCTGTTTAAGTTTCAGTGATGTCCCATTGCTCTGGGAGCCCATGAGACTGCAGCAGAGGAGCTGAGACAAGGATGATCTCTTACAATTCACTTAGTGGCTACCAGCACAGCCACATGCAGCTGCTGCAGGAATGCTCAGTGCAGCAATACCACCTTCATTAGAAGCCAAAGGAGTCACATGGCAAAGCAATAAAAGAGTCAAACACATGCACATGGCAGAAGGAAAAAAACCTGTTTAAAGATAGTAAGGCATTTGTCTATATAAGTTGGATCTGTTTTACAGAAGGAATCCCTGACTATGCTCCAAGCCTGTTGTAAGACATAAACAATGATTTCATAATACAAAAAGTGAAGAGGGGCAGGGCAAAATAAATCTAGTGAGATTAAGAGCCAAACAACATCTGCAGCTAGGTATAGGCTATCTTATATCACCTCCCACTACTGCCTGCTATTCCCCACACGTCCTTGTTCCTGCTGTTTGAAGGCACATTAGTTTTCATAGAAGTTTCATCTGGTGGAGGGTTAATTCTCCTATAGGCTACAGAAAACCCTTTTGTGTGCCAAGGGTTATTATTCTGGTAACTTTGTTCAGCACATTGGGCTGGAGTCAAAAAAGAAGTTAAGAGTCCACAGTTTCTGTAACAACTGAGGTTCCTAAAATAAATTTAAGTTGCTACTTCAACTCAATGTTAACCTCAGGAAGAAGTGTCTTTGTCTACTCCATACACCATTTGGCATGATACTAGTGACAGCAGTGAACTTCAGAGCTGTTCATCTGCTGTACAAAGACTGAAAAGGCAGAGCACTTTGCCTCTATTTAGCTGCCATGCAAATTTAAAAGCTTGCTGGAAATTTTTTTGTTATTTTTCAACACAAATACTTTGTAGTATCCAGAGTTAAACACCAAACTGGAGAAGCTATATTTTATCCAATAACTAACAATCCACACATATTAGGCTGATATGAAAGCCACTTTATCACAGAAAGTATTCAACAAAAGAGATTAATATTCTTAGCCAGAAACTTCAGAGGTCTCCTTACATCCTAATATTTGCAAGACTTGCATTCCAGATACTGAAAATGTCTACAGACAGAGTTGTCAGGGATAGCTGGCTAGAAGCTTCAACTCCCCGAAGTGTAGTGAGCTTGCTAGAAACAACTCATTTTAAATCTGCAGAAGTAGGCAGCTGTCCTCATCATCTGTCAAGAAAGGAGTCCACAATACACAGGAGGCCATTAAGACAGCAGACCCCAGCTGTTACTGCACTGAGAACAAGTATTAGAATCAAAAATTGATCCAAGTTGACTCAATGGTTTTTATTGTTACTATTTTAGAGACATTAAATCATTCTCAAAGATCACAAGTTATCATTAAAGCATAGCCAGATTTTCAACTTCTTCAAAATTATGTCTTAGATCTGAACCTGCATCCAATCAGGAGTAATTACTTCACCTTGAAGGGGAAAGGATTAGCAGCAGTGAAGCAACACCTCTTGCTACTGTAGTTATGGCCTTGATTGTTGCCCCAAGTTCCTGTAGTGTTAGGGTAGAAACCCAGACAAGTAACTTGTAATGACAAGGGAAACTACTGATGGCTGGGTAAGCTACCTTTGACTCAGTTGGAGACTACCAGGTAGTTATGTCATAAAGATCAAAAGCCTCTGCTTGCTTTATTCCAAACTTGATAAGAGCAATATGCCTGAAGACCACAGAACCTGCAAGTTATTTCAGTCTTAATCCTTCTCTATTGCATGAATGAGTTATGTATGTGCCACGGATAAGAACATACTTGGTGCTACTAATTTATTTTTCACTCTTATGATAACCCAAGAGAAAGCCTTCACTGCTTCAACTGATAGCTACCTTAGAGCCATGACCAAAGCATAGAGTTCCCATGGAGAAGGGGACACTAGCTCATTGATGCTTATTGTAGAGAACCTGTCTTTACACATGGAAGAATGGGCTTTTCAGGAGCAAGACTGCTGGAGCAGGTTGCAATGATTAGGTAACAAGTCATGGTTCTACTATTCCTTTATAGCTACAAAAGTTCCACTTGCACTGATGTTGCCATGAAGAATAACTGCTAACCACTTGACACCACTATGAACTTGTGCATAACATCTTTTGCAAGGACCTTACACTTACCTGGCAGACAAAGCTTTGACCTGTGTCCACACAGCATCTATCAGTGCTGCCTCTGAAGAGCTTGCAATAAAAGGGGAGTCATTTCAGCCACTGTAAACTTTAATTTAGGAATACAGATGGACTCCTATGAAAGGATACCCATTCAGTCTAGTACAGTATTAGTCTGAATAACAATCCTCAGTCATCTGGCAGGTCAGTACTGTCTTAGCAGTCTGGGGTACTGCTGCAGTAACTTAAAAACATCATATTCTGGATGGCAGTAGAAGTTCAGACCACTGGATCTTCTAACTTGGGAAATGCTCTATTTTACTTCAGTGCTAACATAATAGAAACCAATACTTCAATTGCTTGATTTTTTATTTATTTATTCCCCTTCTCTGCATTTACAGTGGTTTCTTAGAGAGCTTTCATACTTGTACTCCTCTAGGAGGTGACAGACAAGATTGTTTCAGTCATACATAGAAAATTACTTATGTTTACAAATTTTTGGCAATCATAGTAACCCGTTTTTTCCTATTGCCATTGCCCCATTCATTGAAAAAGACAGTGTACAATAATTTACATTTGAAGTATTTCAAAGTGCTTAACAGTGATTTTCCAAGAATATTTACAAGTGGCCTATACATATATATGTACAGGTGTTACAAGTTGTGGCTGGAATATGGCTTTCTATGGAAAGTGCTCTGTATTTGGTCAGTGGTGTTACTGACCGACCAATCCGAGGGTTACAGATTAAACAGTAACCACTAAAAAGCTGAATTGTTGTGGACAGGTATTTACAGAGTCATTAAGCTGTATAAAATAGCTATTTACATAAGTTCCATACATACAGAAAGTATCTTCTTTCTTCCAAGAATGGAGGAAGTCTTTCAGCCACAAACCTGGTTACTATCCCCAAAGAGTGTAAAACACAAGTAAACCAGAAGTGATTGTTGATCCAGTGCTCACACCATATCATCATCTGTGCTTACAACAGATATCTGCACAAAATAAGGAGAAGTTAGCTACAACTGTACAATGCATTGTTTTATATAATAATGTTATTATCACTAAGTAGCAGTTTGTAACTTGTTAGTTCTGCAGGCCAGAGGCCATATTCAGCATTGATTACTCCATCCCAGGTATAAGACAGTACTTGCCTACCACAACTTTAACTTTGACAAGTTCTCAGCTCATTCAGCTTAGTGGTTTGGCTGTAGCAAGCAGCTTCAAGAGTAGAGACCTCTCCTAAACTCAAGTCATATCATTTGGCAATGTTTATGTCCATTCTGAGGATTAACTTGAGCATGACATGTCAACAGGTTTACTTACCGCTGGGTAGGTATGCCCTACTGAACCACTGTGTCTTCCGATATCAATTGTGAGGTCCTCTTCTGTAGTTTTCAGGTAGACAGGATTATCAAAATTCATGCTCTTCATGTTCTTGTGCTGCCAGTTACGCCACATGAAGTAGCCAGCCACTGCAGCCACCATAAGCAATACTTTAAGGAAGAGACAAGACTGTCAGTACAGAGTAGGGGCAAGTCAAGCTCAGGACTAGGAGTGACTTGTCCCACCACACAAGGCCCCAAAAGCTAGTGAATGCTGTACTCACAGACAGGAAGAATAATCCAAGCTGCTGATGTTCCCCCAACTGTAGCTACTTCAGATGCTGTACCACTAACGTTGACTCCTACACAAGAATTTGAAGTAGTGAGCTCACTTACAGGCTGTCAGATTTTGTCATGTGCAAGCACCTCCCAAGCCCAGAAGCTGCTATCATACATTAGTGTCTCAGTAACACACTGGAAGAACAGCCTAACAGGCTTCATCCTGTATTAGCAGAGAGCTTTTTTTTATTGCTTGCCTTCTGAGTGCTCCTGGGATTTCATGGAACCTATAGATTCCACACTGTCACAAACTGAATTAGTTCACTTATCACATGCTCCAGCTCTTGTACTACACACGACCTGGCTCGTGTTCTCTAGTTGCATGCAAAGGAGAAGAATTCCAAGTAGGCAAGTGGATGAGTTTGCATTTAATTTCTCTAGTGTTTAGCAGTCTGAGTTATTGGGACCAGTACCTCCAGGAACTAGTCCAACAGTTGGAGATTTTTCTGTTGTGCTGGTACCTTTAGCCTCAGTGTAAGCCACAGTTGTTCCAGTACCTGAAACTAATTATAGATCAAGAACCCAGTTAATCCTGAAGTTCTGCAAAGGCTTAGCTATGAAAGCCATGGTAGCAAATGTTTAGCAGATGGCAGAATTATCATGCAGCTTGTTAGCTTTGAAACACTGACATTATTTCTCTAGCACACCCTCAGTTGAGGGCTTTTGATCAAAAATAATTCCAAAAACATGGCTAGACAGTTAATCAGGCATGAATTACAGGTATTTAGAGTCATGGCAACAGTAAGCCACTCCATCCTTCGCTTCAGCTTTTCCAAGTGAGATTTTAGTGCTACAAATTTACTGATTAGGTACAGTTTTTGATTCTTACAGCAACCCTTTAAAGCAGACAACTGAGGGCAGTTTCCTTGCATTCAGTGCTCTAACTATGGCAGTCAGAATCAACATGCAATGTAGTAAGTGGCACCTTAGTTTCTAGTTCCACTGGACTGGACAAACAAGCCTGTCATAGTCAGTGTTCAGGGTAGTACCAGTGTGTTTGTTCAGATCATAAAAGGAGGTCCATACATATTTCCTTAGCCAGCAAAATTAGCCTATGGAGCTCTTCAACACTGTATTTATACATTGTAGAGCCCTGTTAAGTTTATGCCCCTTGTTTTATAAGAAAGAGGCTCTAAGTTTTGTGGGTGTGCTCACTGTCCACAGAAAAGAGGGACAAGCTGTTGCTGCAAATGATGATGCAGAAGCCAAGCATGGACTCTGAAAAGCATCTGCAGACTTTGAGGATCAGCTTAACATGCTAGAAGACCATACCCTTCAAGAATAATTACATCATAGTAATTCATGCAAAGCTGTCAGCCTATCCTGCCATATTTCCCTCTAACAGATTCAATACCCCTACTCCTTCTCCATCCATCCTGGAAAAGTTTTCAGTTGTTACCATACCTGCACATCTCAGTCCATCTTCCTGCAAAAAGTATCCGACAGGACATGTACAGGTGTACTTTGGAGAGTGTTCATTTATCTGCGGAGCAGGCAGGCATAGGTAACTACAGCCTCCATTTGCCATGTTCTCTTCACACCAGTTCCTGCCTGTTGGTACAGCAGATGACAGGAGTGAGCCTTCATACTCCAGGTGTATAGCATAACTATTTGCTCAATAATTGCTCAAGATGAGTTACTAGCCTCTGCAGCTTATAGATACGCAGCTGCTCTAAGACAGAGCGATTGCAACTACACCTTTTCTCACCTCCAGTGGGGTTAACCTATGTTATAAGCTCTAAGCACACTTAAGTAGAAGTGGACATCTATACATGGGAGTGATACCACCACTCAAGCAGGGTAGGCTTCTCACAAGTATATGTTGGTATAACTGTAAATGTATTAGGAGTTACCTGAAGGCTGAACAAGTTCATGATACACAATGATGTCCTGTGCATCATTCAGGTTGTTCACTAATGTAACCAATTCAGCTCCAGTAAATTTATTGGCACCATAGACTGCCTCATTCTCTCCATCAATCCAGTATACACGGTCCTAGAAAACAGTCATTGCATCCCATTACCTCTGTGTTGCTATCAGCACAATTTACTAGCCATGTACTAGCAAGAAGAGTCTCTTTGACAATTGTTACAGGAAGTCATTCTTACTTCAAATATTGTTAGAGCAAGAGGATGAGGGAGGAACATATGAGACTTCAGCACAACTCTACGGTCTTGGCCATTCAAGTCCACACTTGACAATGTGTGTAGTTTAGAATCAACCCAGTACAGACGGCTTTTTACAAGATCTAGGAGGAAAAAACCAAACTTTCAGTATCCACATGTAAAAAAACCTCCAAAGCTTCTTGAAGAAGTTCAAACACCCACAGGTTCAAGAACAGTTCAGTGTTGCCCTATTTTCTTCTGTCCAGAATGCAGAATGTTGCTATAGTGCTGCCTAACTGGCCTGTGCTTCAACTATATTATAGAGTAGTACAAGGAAAGTTAGTACATCAGCATCTGAAGAGTGGTATCTATGCCTGTTGCAGTGTTTCCAGGTATGCAGGGACTTCCAATTCTCAGAAAGTGAAGATAGTTCTCTGAAGAGAGTTACTTGCCTTGGCTCTTAAAAGCCAAGCTGCCTTGGCTCTTAAAAGCCAAGCTGCCTTGGCTCTTAAAAGCCAAGCTGCCTTGGCTCTTAAAAGCCAAGCTGCCTTGGCTCTTAAAAGCCAAGCTGCCTTGGCTGTTGTAGCAAATGAATTGCTAAGCTCCAAAAATACTTCTGGCAGAGATGAGTTCAACGTACCTAGAGCAATTCCATTAGGCCACTGGATTTCTGTTGTCACAAGCTGTTGTCTGTCAAATCCATTCATTCCTGCTTTTTCAATTTTTGCTGGCTCACCCCAGTCTGACCAGTACATAAAGCTGTGAAGCAGAATTTATGTTGTATGATGCACTATAGTATTCTGTAGTATCACTAATTATGACCAATAACTAAGAAAGACTATCTAAGTTAGTTATCAGGACATGGATTAGTTGGTAGGTCCACTCTTAAGAGAACTGGGACAAATACTCACCCAGAAAGAGGATCTACAGCAATAGAAGCTGGTTCTCTCAGTTCAGAGAGAAATAAAACCTTTCTTTTTGTGCCATCTAGGCTAGCCACTGAAATGGTCTTTGCAGTTGAGTCAGACCAGTAGATGTTCTTATAAACCCAGTCAACAGCAATTCCTGCAGGGCTGTGTATGTTGTCCAGGATTCTGACATGTCTTCCAACTTTATCACGGGTATCAATAGAGGCACTAGAAGACAAGAATTACCTTGCTTTCAACCCCTTCCCTCTACAGATACTACTACTTGATATGTCTCAGCAAATAACTGCACACAGGTATCAGGCAGACAATGTAGAAGATGCACTTCCTAATAAATGCTGCTACACCTGTACAAAAGGCAGTCTGTGGAAGTGCAATATGCATACATATTGCTAATTTTGGGAACTGGCACCTACTGTACTTTGACTTCAGGACATGAGGAACCTAGTTAGTCTCCAGAGCCTTAAGTATCTTGGATAAAGTGTGGGATGGTTTAGACAAGCAGACTAGGGTTAAGAGGCTGAGTCCATTTACCTGTATATCGATTTTTGGCTGAAGTCTGCCCAGTAAAGCTTTTGCTCAGCAATATCAGCATCTAGAGCTACAGTGTTTCTTAGCTGCTCTACTAGCTGAATGTATTCTTTCCTCTCAAGGCCGATCTTTCTGATATCCCGATGGTTGGTGAAAACTAGACATGGTTCTTTCCCTGTGAAAGAGAGTAAGTGTTATCTGTACTTCTAGACAAGCAGTCAGATACTGTTATTTTATGATAACTCTTAAACTTGTCATAGCATGTGCCATCCCACAGTTACTAGTGGATGCTGACAGAGGTCTTGGATATACCATATCTCATTCTTTTCTCCCTCTACTACTTGATGGGGAGGGTCCTCCTACCAAAGGAGGAGGCATGCAGCTTATATCGGGCAGCTTTAAGTACTATACCATAGCAAAGTGTACAGACCTGAACACTCCTAACAAGTTACTTGTTGTACTGTTATCAGTGTATCAACATCACATTAGCAACTGAAGTGGGGATGTCGAAGTTTTATGCCAGTACTCACCCACTGCCTTGCACACCCCAGTAGCAAGATCCATCTGATAGCCACGGCTACATTCACATTTGTAGCCCCCTTTCAAGTTGATACAGATTTGACTACAGATGCCAGGGTTCTGGCATTCATCAATATCTGTAAAGACAACAATTTAATTTTTTCCTCATCTCCAATACCATCAGTAAGGTCCATTCTAACCTAGTTGATACTTGCCTCCACAAGTTCTCTTGTCTGTAAGCTCAAACCCAGCAGGACAATCGCATTCATAGCCAATAACGAGATCTCTGCAGATATGTGAGCACCCGCCATTGTTCACTAGACATTCATTTATATCTAGAAGAGAAGAATTAGCCACTTCTGAGACAGCACACTATATTGTCTTGAAATCTTAAGTCAAGAAGTGCTTTACCAAATACCCATTTTCCAATGATACCTTCTACATCTGATAAACCACTCTGGCACTTAAGTCCTATGCAGGAGATACTCCTCAGATTCACATTTGTTTAGCTATCAGAACACTAATGGTACAATTTGGCAGCAGCAGACAGACTGAGGTTTCTGAAAATTTGAATTTCTTATGCCTTCAGGTGCCTTCTGGCAACAGAGAAGTCAGTCATCCTAAGAGCTAATTTGGCTATTCTAATACTAGCCTATTCACTCTTGGTGCAGATGCACATTCCAGACTGACATCTGACAGCTCAGAGGAAGTATCTCAGTATGTCTAGTGGTCAGCATTTCATAATGAGTTTGTTCACTTACTACACTCCTTGAGGGGCTCATCACTCCAGTCCTTGCAGTCTCTCTGCTGGTTACACACTTTATTGATATCTATGCATTCTCCACTTCTGCACTTGAATTTGCCAGGTCCAGAGCACTGAATAACTGAGATAAGATTGTAAAAGTGACTAACCTCAACACATCTTTTGCAAAGACTTCACTTTTGCTTTGTGCCCCACTTACCATTGTTACAGTTTGCTTCATCAGTACCATCTAGACAGTCTCTCACACCATTGCACTGCCTACTCCCATGGATGCAGTTCCCATCTTCACATCTGAACTGGTCTGGTCTGCAGGTCCGAGAAGCTGAGGACACAGCCATTAGAGACTTAAATTCCTGAGGTCTGCTGAAGGAAATAAAATAAAGCAGGAGCCAACCAGCACCTCCTAGAGAAGAATGAAGTTAACTTACGGCAGTTGATTTCATCACTTCCATCCTTGCAGTCAGGATCTCCATCACAGCGCCACTTTTTGTGGATACATTCACCTGAGCCACACTGCACCTCACTTGCAGAGCACTTCACAGGAGGTGCAGGCTGGCGGCCACACTGCTCTAATGATTCATCTGAGTGGTCAGAGCAGTCAGCATCATCATCACACACCCAGCTGATGGGGATACAAGTAGAGCTCTTGCACTGGAACTCATGAACTCCACAGGTAGGAGGTGCACACTCCAGTTCATCACTTCCATCACTGCAGTCATCTTGACCATTGCAAACAAAACTCTTGGAAATACACTGCCCACTGCTGCATGTGAACTCTGCTGGGCTACAAGTCACATTGCCTGGAGTAACAGGAGTAAGAGAGATTAGCAGATCATAACAAGAAGGCAGATTTTTGTATGAAGATGTTGTTTTGCTTTGCAGGATCTTCATCAGCTGTCAGCTGACAGTAAGTCAGCACTAGAACCTGACTGACCACCTACGGGACACTCAGGTCCCACATTGACTGTCCTCCTTGCCTTTGGATGTTACACATGAGAGCCATTAGTTTTGATCTATGAGTGAAAATAACCTCCTTCTGAAGCAGCTAGGCTGTTCTGCTTCAGAGTGTGAGCCTTTTGGAAAACAGACTCAAACCCTGTGAACCAGAGTCAGAAGGTAAGAGAATTGCTAACTCTAAAGTACATACTAAGGTTAACACAGCCAGATGGTCAGCATGCACTGTAGTTTGAAATTGAAGTGTTTTATGCTGGTCCCCAGGACAGTGGTGGCCCATTTGTCTGGACCACTGGGGATAACAGATCTTGTACTAGCTGATCTTGTGGTATTAAGCACACCCACACAACTTACCACTACAAATTGGCTGGTTTAGTAGCAGTGTAGCTAGCAGCTCAGTATGCCTAGGCTGATAGTTTTATCAGCTTCATTGGAAGTGCTGTCTCTAGATCTACTTGTCATTTGCTTGCCAAGTAAGGCCACAATTCCACAGACACATAGAAGCCTGGATATCTGTTTCATTAGCCCATCCAGGTACAGTGGCTCTGATGAAAGCCAGCCTCATGGCTTTGGTTAGAGCAAATCTGTCTTAGGAAAACTCACACATATGCAATTTCATTAGAAGAAAGCAGGAATACTGCCCTAACGCTGGCAGTGGCAGTTTCACTTTCTTACTGGCCTGAAGTTACCCCTCCGAACATCTGAAACTTAGCTTCCCTAGCCTGTGCTTTCAGACAAGCACATAAGATACTCCCAGATAGGGCTAATAAGCAGTTCAGCTGTGCCCTTGGCCACAAGTCATTACTACACTTTGGAAGACTGTTTATTCAAGCGGTAACTGGAGCTACCTGTTGAGAGTCTGCAGAGAACAAGTTCTGGTGGTTTGCCTGACACATGACTATGCCTATGGCTATTGACAAAATTAGCCAAGGGCCAAAGATAGATAGATAGATGCTGAATAGCTTATATTACGGTAGTTATTAGCAGGATAGAAGAGTGTTAGAACAAGTCCACTTTGTTAAGCAGGCTGCAATACAAGATGAGTGTAGGGTTTAGGAGATACTGATAGTATAAGAAATTTATCCTCCCAGATATACTGCCCAGCTAGCTCCTTTCCAGACAAGTCAATTTCAAATAGAGTTATGCAGCCACTGTTTCTTCCCTTACCACAATTCTCTTCATCTTCTCCACTGTCACAGTCTTTTTCACCATCACATTTCCAGGACACTGGGATACATTGGGTTGACTGAGGACCACAGCTGATTTCATTTACCCGGCATGTTCTCATATCTATTGGAAAAAGTTTAAGTTCAATTTAGGAGTTCTGAAATTTAAGAGCTACTGATCTCGGGTTTTAGCAGTTGTCCTGAAAGTTGAGACTGAAAGCTTCAGCTCCAGAGTTGCAGTTAGATGCCAGCATCCATATAAGTTGATGGCTCCATCATGGATGATGTTACACTAGTTTGTAGCATTCAGTAAAAAAGGTGTTTCCAGTTCCTATCAAAGTACTATTTTAAGAGTATCTTTGCAGAGGTCATTTTGTGATTGCACACCAGTTACAATGGAGAAGCTTGAGCCTATAGCACAGAGCGGTAGACAGGAGTAATGCCAATGTGCAGTAGGACTTGGGGCTGAAGTATTCCTCAGTGTAGATCCTATCGATACAGAGAAATGAAGCTTCACAGATCTATATTCTTTGATTAGTTACTACCACACTTAAGATCGCGGTTGCTAACTGCAAGACCTCACAATCAGGCCTCTGTACTTCTGCTTCCCACCCCTGCAACAGTTACACATTCATTTCCTACACTAGCTTCAGTTATCTTTAAAAGTAGTTGACTTGGAGAGTGATACTTGGTGAACAAGCCACAGTAACCACCAGGCCTGCTGTGTTGTGCTTGCTGCTTGTCACTAGCAGTAAAGCCAGTACAACTCGCTATCTGCTACCAGATACAAATGCAGAGGCCCCACTCAGTTCTGCATCTTTGTAAGTAAAGTCTTGACAAGACCCTAACGTGGCCAAAGCCAAGCTAGCACTTAGGAAAGTGGTCCCCAAGACATGATCACCTTTCCTTTAGGAGAGCCAGACTGCAAGCAGACAAGAAATCAACACATTACTCCCCACAGGCCTGCGGCCTGCATCACCAAGCCAGGATCACTTACGGCACAGTTCAGCACTCTCGTCAGACCCATCCTCACAGTCCGGATCCCCATCACACTGCCACCTGTTAGGCACACACTGGCCACTGACACACACAAAGTCAGATTCAGCACATGTCTTCTTCACTGCAAGGGAGAAGGAGAGCCACTCATTTAGAGACTAGACCTTAGATTGTTTGTTGCAGCTAGAGATATGCTGCCATGCCCTAGGAAAGTGATGCAATATCCTTAGTTCTTCGACAGCTGACACTGTCCTCCAGTCTAATGGCAGCACTGTTTTTAATACTTTCTAGAGTATAACACTGTACACAGAAACATTTATCTTCCTGTAAGCAAGCACTGAAGGTCTGTTATTTTTAAGGGAGACTGTACTCCTAGAATAGCCCTTGCCATGAACACACTTGAGTTAAGGTCTATAATATCGTGTTCAGAGTTTGAACTCTGAGTTTATTATCAAGGCATTTGATTTGTCATTACAGAAGCATGGTACCATGTAACCCTAAGGTAAAAGTTTAGGTTTGCTTGAGCAGACTGGCAGTTCAGCCACACCAACACTGCATATTGAGTCTATTGCGCTTCATCTTTAAGTACATCTAGTCATCCATCTTGACCTCTGTCTGCTTTAAGCAAGAGCTGGCAGCCAAAGCTGCCGTTACTGTTTACAGGAGACTCAGCAGAACCACTTTCACACTACAACAGTGTATTTAACCATGGAATAACCAACAGCTAAGTCCTAATAGCAAATTTATACTATGTTTTCAAGCAACAACTAAGAACTGGTTTGCATTCTGTTCTTGACAGTTACCACCCCTGCAAATAAGGAGCTTTGGTAACTGAGAAAAATGCTTGTGACCAATTCCAGGAGACTGTCATAGCACTCAGGAAAATAACTGCCTTAGATGGATACAAAGCATCAAGATTGTTGTTCTAGGGAATTTGTCCTCTACTCTGTATTCTGTCAAAAGGCATAGCTAGGATAAGCATCTCTTCAGCTACACACTATTAATCCTCCACTGCCAACTAGCAAGTACTACTACAGAGATATTATTTTAATTACTTACCACAAGCATTCTCATCACTGCCATCTGAACAGTCTTCATCACCGTCACATTTCCATAGTAAAGGAATACAGCGTCCATTACCACATGGAAATTGAGATTCTTCACATTTTGCTCGGGCACCTTCAATGAAAAAGGAACCTAAGCCCAGATACTGTCTGGCAATGCTTTCATGCTTTTCCCCACTGGTAATCAAGACATTTCCCAGCTAAATAAAGAGCATATCATCATAAAACCAGATCTGAGTTCCCGAGCATTGTAGCTGTTTAGCCCTGGCTGGAGGCCAGATGCCCACCAAAGCCAGTCTATTACTCCCCTTCCCAGGTGGACAGGGGAGAAAATATATATTAAGAGGCTTAGGAGTCAAGATAAGGACAAGGAGAGATCATTTTATCAGCAATGATATGGGTGAAACAGACTCACAGTGCAGGAAAGAACTATTCTAATTTATTACACTACACTAGAAAGAACAGTGAAGAACCGGAGTCGGGAGTGCAATCAAATCTTAAAACAAATGCAACCAGATCTTAAAAAACACATTCCCCCCACCACTCCCTTCTTAGCAGACTTTAATCAGAATCTTGCTCCCTTCTTCCCCCCCACTCGCAGTACAGGGGGGGGCAGGGACTGGGGAA
>VZTU01009196.1:0-28893 GCA_013400835.1 Zapornia atra
AGAGTGCTCCAACCTGGTCCTCCGTGGGGTCACATGCCCTCACCCCCAGCAAACCTGCTCTAGCATGGGTCTCTCTCTGTCACTCATCTCTGTCTCTCTCCCCGGGCTGCAAGTACTGGCAGAGGCTTGCTCCAACGTAGGTCACAGCATCTTCTGAATGTTTCCCCCTGCTTCACCATGGGTTTCTCCACGGGCTGCAGGGGCATCTTTCTCTCCAGCATCTGGGGTGCCTCCTCCTCCCCCTTCCCTGACCTTTGTGTCTGCACAGGTTCTTACATCTTTCCCCTCCCTTCTCTGTGGGCAAAAAGCATTTGCTTGAGTGTATTTTTTGTCCTAAATGTGGGTCCCAAAAGCACTGTGACCATCGCTGATAGGCTTGGCCTTGGCCAGCAATGACTCTGGCCTTGAGCCAGCTGGTGTTTGCTATGTGGGGCCTGCAGAGAGCTTCTCACTGCTTCTTGCAGAAGCCACCCCTGCAGCCCCCCTTCTCCAACAGAACCCAGCCACGCAAAATTACAACAATGGAAAAAACTGTTGTAGTAAATGACCAGAAAATGGAAAATACTGTCAGTATCTGTGTTGTTTTCCCAGTGTCATGAAGGGAGGGTTGTATTGTGCTTTTTCCGAGTGTAATGCACTTAGTTACATGATAGAGGGTTTTTTTTGGGTTTTTTTAAATGTGCTACTTGGCTACTTTGGAGGGTACCTCCAACTGGCAATGCCTTTAAGTTGCTAGTAACTTTCTATTAACTGAGAATAATTTGAATTAATGAAAAAATGAACAAGTGGGGACACATTTTCTGGCAGCAGAGCACATGGGTTTTTTGTTCCTGCTTTGTTGGGGTTTCTTTGTTTATATAGAATAATTGCAAATGTAAAAGAAAGGAAAAGATCCTGTGTTTGGTTTATGAAAATTATCATCCTGATAATCATTATGGGGGGGAGAGGGACTGCCCTCATGGGATCAGGTGACATAGGGGTTGCTACCCTGTGTGGGACTGAGGTGAGGTTCTGACAGCACCATATTTGCCTTTCTGGATTATGTGAGTCTCCTGATTGTATTCCTCTTGGTTGTTAGCAAGAAGTGACAGTTGACTCAACTGAAAATGTGACTTAAACCACCAGTTCATTTTGTGGAAGGAATCAGTCTGCGTATTAAAAGGATTATGAGGCTCACTGTGCACATACTGCTACGCAGTCAAGCGTTGTCATCCCTAGTTATCTGGTGGATATAAACAGGCTATTTCTTTTAGAAAGGGACCATGACTCCCCAGAAACAGTTGCTAAAATTTTTATTGGGCTATAAAATAATGTTGTTCTTAAAGTAAGTCGCTCAGCAATTAGGACATGGCTGAGTCCACATGAACTACATTCACCTCAGGTAGCAGCTTCTTCAGAGGGAGCTTGCTTGCTTTCAGGATGGGTGCTTGCCTCCAGGCTGGGGATGCTGTGTACAGCTCAGCGGGTCAACACTCATTACACTTGGCAACTTTTATATGCTAAATTGTAGCAAACTTCTCATAAGTATGTACAAACAGCTTTTTTCTCAAAGTGGTTTTTTTGTTTGTTTGTTTTGTTTCATTTTGTTTTTAATTATTTTGTATAAGGATACATACAGTGGATGTGTCTGATTTGCAAAAGCATCATCTGACCATTCCTGTGCACTGTGCTTTACTTAAGGCGGGGCTAAGTGAAGAAAATGGATTTCTTTCAAATTATTTTAAATAGGGAAAATGCCCTCTAGGAGCATGTCTGTTACTTTCCAGCTGATAATGTGCATTCAGTCCGTGGGACCAGACTACAGCCAGTCCGAATTAATGAGTTTTTATGCGTCCCTAATAGTCACTGGGGATGTCAGTACTTCCTGTAATTGAAGCTAAATAATTTAATGGAGAAATAAATGTCCATAATACAGTGTTTTAAGATTCCAATAAAACCTTGTCATTGGATGGTAAATTTAATTAATATGCATAAAGCAAGGTGGTGTGTCTAAGGAGAAGGTATTTTCAGAAGGATATTGCTGGATTTTGAACTTAAGCAGAACCACTTAAGTGCCATTGGAATGAGGGTTAAGTTTCCTAATGCACAATTCCAGTACTTAAATAAGTAAATAATACAGAAAACAGCATTTTTAAAATGAGATGGTGCATCTTTACTCAAATATACAGAATTTTCAAGTGCAAAAACCCATAGATATACAGAAGATTCTCTAGAGAAAACGTGCATGATGAAGTTAAAAAACAAAGGCTTTGCCATGTGAGGAATCAGTAAACACTAAAACGCATGTCCTCTCTCTCTCTTTGGTCTTCAGCGCCTTGCTAAAGAAGCAGAGAAGTACCAAGCATCGCATCAGTGGAGGGATGAGTTTGGGGTAAGTTTCAGTTCTTCTCCTTTTAACATTCACAGATTTTTCCTCTTTGAAATGTTAACTATATTCCTCCAAACACGTTTTTTATATCCATCACAGAAGGAGTCATTGACTATGAATGGGCATTTTATTTTATTCAGTAAACAGAATCTCAGCCTGAGTGTCAAGAGAATACTGTGGACTTTTCACTTCAAAAGCTCGTAGGGAGCTTCAGAGTGCCAGGGAGGTAGCTCTGAGGTGCACAGAAGACATCTGTTTGTTTTGACATACAAGGAATGATTACAGAGAAGACATCTGAGTGACGGTAACTCTCAGAAGTGTGCTACTGAAATACAGAATCATAGAAAAGATTTTTAATAGTTGTTTTTTGCTTATGTGGTGGGAAAAAAAGCAGGAACAAAAACAATAGAGAAGAATTTGGTTATCTACGTAACTGTACGAGGGAGTCATAGACTCTTTTTTTAGAATCTTTTTCGTACTTCAGTAACCACTTCTCTTCAGTACTCTGGTACTACTGAAAGAGGCCCTAACCTGGTCAAACACTCAACTATCCTCTTCAATCATTTCAGACTTTACTGCAAAGCAAATGAGGTGATTGTAAAATGAGTAACATTAATTCTATATTACCAATCAAGCCACATTAATATGATTATCAGCCTGTTAATTTCAGCCTACAGTTCCCTGCTATGTGTCAAAGTCATTAGTTATGCCTTCATTGCCTGTTCCGTCAGAAACAAAAGCAGATGGTGTTTTTACATGATGCTGCTACAAGCCTAGACAGCGTTTCCATATCCACCTGAATGGTGGCACATAATGGTTTTCTGTCATGTCCTTTCTCATCCAGCCTTCCTCCAACACTTGGAGGTCTGAAAGCAAACAGACAAAAAACCCCTTTAAGGTCACACCCAAAAATTCTGATAAGTGTGTCTGGCTTTTAGGAGTTCAGAGGAGGTCTGGACACAGCCTGAAGGCTTGTAAGTGTGCTCTCTGCACAGGCACAGCTTCTAAAAGATGGCAAAACTCAAAATGTAAATACCATAGGGATGCAATAATGAGCATGTTACAGCGAGCTTTTCTGCTAACTTCTGTTTTGAATAGAAAACAAAACCTGCAGGTTTGATGAACTCAGTGCAGAACAGCATACATACAGTCAAATGCTCCTTCTAATAATTTTACTTCTTACTGTACACACTGGCATCACATTGACAATGCTGTGTCAGCTTTTGGGTTTCTTTCTGCCCTTTAATTGCAGTAGAAGTCAGTCATACCGCAGAGGCTTCTGGTCTTACCAGAATTCATTGCTAAGGAGAGATCTCAAAGTAATTTTGAAATGTGATTTTATATTCATGTTGTGGCTCAGGCAAACAGTATGGTCAGAATAAAATAATAATTAAAAAAAAAAAAGCAGTTGGATTTATAATAAAGTAACTGTAAACTGAGCTTGTGCTTAACTATTTTGAATTTAGATGAGAACACTGTGCACTGTATAATAACCTTGACATTAGGTTATGCAATTAAATTTCAAAAAAATGTATTAAGCCTCTTATAATTTAATTTGTTCCATTTTTGCCAGAAGTAATCTTTCTTCTCTTTTGGCCTACTTTTTAGAAAATGCCTGCTTAAATTAATGTGCACACAGATCTTTCTGATAAACTTAATTTTCACTGAAAGATTCATTCTCCTAATGGCTGTGATGGAAAATAGAAGATATACTGCAAAACTTTCTGCAGATGAGGGTTCTTAAAGTGCTTCTGATAGCATTATGAATGGTCTACATCATGCTGTATGAGGTTGTTTCTTGTCCAAGATTTGGTCTTGGGTGATGAAAGCCCTTCCAGCAGCATTACATGAGTCACATGAAACTCTTTGGGACAGTCTATTTCTGTTTCTAATGAGCTCATGATCAGCAATGTCCTTGACAGTCAGATTGCAGACAAATAATAGTCTATGGAGCTTTAAGGAGAAAATATCATAAACATTCCTTCTGGGGGAGTGTATGTGGACTGACTTCAATGGAATTAATCCAAAAAGGAAGGTCAAGGAAGTTTGGTCATTAATACCAAGGTCTAAACAGATGAAAGGGATGAGTAAAGAAAAAGATTCCCAGAGTGCCAGTTCTAACACCTTATTCAAAATATGAATGTTAAATGTACATTTTTTAGGAAAAGAAGTATGTAAGCATTAAAGGTTTTAAAAGATTTTATTTGCAGGTTAATGTTGCAGCATAACAAAATTCAACATTCTCTGATAGGGCCTTTTGAAGTTATCTAATACAGAGAAAAATCTTTGAAGATAAAGATTTGGTTTTTTCAGGTAATTATTCCAGGTAGGGACTGTCAGAATTGTCTAAAGGAGAGAATTCACATGCCTTTTTGTAAATAAAGTTTGGGACTAAAGCATTGATAGAAACAAAAATCCACATCTACTAAAATCCTTATTCCCTATTATTTCTAATTGAATGAGAGTCAAATTCTTCCAATATGCTTAGTACAACATTGTCTTAAATTCCAGCTATTTCAAAGTGACCAAGAGAAGAAAATAAGAAGTGAAAATTAAAGTTTTTGCTTTTTGATAAATCATAGAATGATAGAATCACAGACTGGTTTGTGTTGGAAGGGACCTTTAAGATCCTCTAACTCCAACCCTGCTGCCATGGGCAGGGACCCTCTCCACTAGACCAGGTTGCCCAAAGCCCCATCCAGCCTGGCCTTGAACACTGCCAGGGAGGGGACAACCACAGCTTCTCTGGGAAATCTGTTTCAGATTTCACCACCCTCACAGGGATGGGTTTCTTCCTCATGCCTAAACTACCCTCTTTTAGTTTAAACCTGTTATCTCTTGTCCTGTCACTCCATGCCCTTGTAACCAGTCCCTCCCCAGTTTTTCTGTAGGCACCTTTAGTTACTGAAAGACTGTAATAAGGTCTCCCTGGAGCCTTCCCTTCTCCAGGCTGAACAACCCCAACTCTCTCAGCCTGTCCTCATAGGAGAGGTGCTCCTGCCCTCTGATCATCTTTGTGACCTTCACTGGACTCACTGAAAGATGTCCATGTCCTTCTTGTTCTGGGGACCCCAGAGCTGGACACAGTACTGCACGTGGGGTCTCACCAAAGCAGAATCCCCACCCTCAACCATCTGGTTATGTTTGTTTTGATGCAGCCCAGGATACAGTTTGCTTTACGGGCTATGAGAACACACTTCTGGGTCATATTCAGATTCTTGTTCACCAGCAGTGCCAAGTCCTCCTCAGGGCTGCTCCATCCATTCATTGCCCAGCCTGTATCCATGTTTGGGATTGCCCCTACACAGAGCAATTTGCCCTTACTGAACCCATACTGGCTGTCACCAATCACCTCCCTGTCTTCCATAACCAGTAGGTAAAGGAATCATTAACAAAGTTTAAGAATTTTTAAATTTAAGTTTGGTTTTATCTGAAATAATCTGTTCATGTTTACTAACACCAAAAAATAGCAGTGGACATGGAAATCTCAGGCTGATATTATTTTGAACCTGGAAAGCTATGACCCAGCAATTTACTGAACATAAAGAGCTGTTGCTTGCTAATGTATTTCCATATTCCTGTCCTTCTGCCACCTTGCATAATTTTCTAAGAACAAAGATTGACACTGGGGGCTGTAAGTATTCGCTTTATTAATAATTGTGGGTGGTCAGGTACTGGAAAAGGCTCCCCAGGGAAGTAGTCACTTGACTGAGGTCAAGAAGCATCTGTACAATGCACTCAGTGACATGCTCTGACTCGACTGGCCCTGTGTGGAGCCAGGGGTTGGACTTGATGATCCTTATGGTTCCCTTCCAACTCAGGATATTCTATGATTCTAAATAAAGATCATAATGGATTTTGGTATTTTACATGGATAATTAAATATCAAAATAATTTTCACAATTACTAATTAATTTATTAAAAAGTATAAAAGGTTTAAAATACATATTAATTAAGAATAATAATTACAAATACCTTCAAGTAAAAAAGAAAAAAAAAATCATTAATATTGGATTATAACTTGTTATTTCCTGATTAATCACAAAGTCAATTAAAATATCCACATCTACAGCCCTAAAATAATACTGACCTGCTAGAAAACTAAGTCATCAGAGAATATTTATGAAGGCAAATACAAAGCACTTAGCTTCAGGCAAATAAAAAAAATGCCGTTCTCTGCTTGCTTCTCCGTTGTTATTACCCAACTCTCTAACTGCACATAGTACTGGAGACAAAAAACCAACCTAAACTTTTTTTAGATTAATGCTGTTACAAATGAGAAGTACAAACCAATATTGCTAAATGAAACAGCCCTGTCAGTTTGAATTTTCTTGTATATTGCAGAGTGAAAGAGGGTTGGCTTTGACACTTGTGATGGTCCAATTATTTTTCTGGCATGGAGATGTATGAAAAAAATTACACATGAATTGGAAGGAGGATGGAAGAATTCTGTATGAAATAAATGCCGTTATTCCCCAAATGGATCTTCTACAAATACATTTGATGCCACGTTTTATTGCCTTGCAATGGTTGGTTAACTAAAGCAATTTTGTTTCCAGTTGGGTTGCAATATTAATTGTACTTACACATGTATAAACATAAGGGCTATCTCATTTGTATTTTAACAAGGGGAGGCTTTATGGATGGCCTATTAGCATCCACTTATGTATATGAAGACTGAAACTCAGACTTTTAGGAATTAATTATCACATTAAAATGCCACATGAAAAATCCATTCAATATGCCTTATCTTTTAGCCAACAGTGTGGTTTTATATCCGTCTGTGTAAATGATCATTTTCTGAGTCCTGGTAATTCTGAGACAGCATTTACTGTGATGATAATATGTAGGCTGGAGTATATGTACCAACAGGGCTTAAAATTAAAGACAAAAGGTCATGGAAATACTACTTTTGAATTAGGATTTTCTTTTTCTTAGTAAAAATACTGGCTGCATAGAACTGCCATGAAAGGTTACTCAGCAAAGAAATGGAAGATTAAAAGGGTTACTGTGATAAAACAAGTCTCAGATCACAGGAGTTGATCCAAGAAGTGACCTGCAATAGTAGGCACCTCTGTGCTTGATGTGTCTGGCGATTGTGGATTTTTGGGAGTGTCTGTAATTTGTTGTATATATTACAGTGGTTTAACATTGCACCTTGAAAGCCTCAACTGGAAAAAAATCTGACACCAAACTTTCAGCTTCTAAAGAGGAGGCTTAGTAATAATGCTTCGCTTTTTGAAAGAGGGAAAAATTTTGATGAAGACAAAACAATCCTAGAATTTTTTCACCTCTTTCAGAGACAGGATACAGGTTACTCATAGCTTGTACCTCTGATAGTTCTCTTGGGCAAAGAGAGCATCTGTGAGAAGTGATATTGTTTAGATTTGGCTCCAGATCTGGGGTATAAGGAACAGGTCCCCATAGGCTCTGTGTAGGCGTGGGATCCTTTCCCAGTAAAATCATATATACTTTAATTCTGCAAAAGTTTTAACAACACTAAACATGGTCTAAGTGTCAAAGCTGTCTGTATATTCACACACTGCTCTGATCCAAAACGCAGTAAAATGAAACTTCCATTGATTTTGATGTGTTTGGATGAGGTCTCACACTCCTAAACCATATGTGATTTGGAAAAAATATGCCGAATGATTGATTTAAGTTGACAGGCAGATGGTCAAGGTTTTAGGGAGGATCGATCAGGAATTCCAACCATTTCACCCTGTCAGTCAGCTTCACTGGGGGTCCATATGAAATGTCTCCATACAAATGCACGTAGTGTGGGGAACAAAGAAGGGAAGTTATAGATAATGTGCACTCCTGCAGGGCTATGATCCTGTTGGAATCACTGAGATGTCATGGGATAGCTCCTATGACTGGAGTGTTGGGATGGAAGGATACAGGCTTTCTAGGACCAGGGGGGATGGCAGAATGTGCCAGGGTAGGTTTAGATTAGATACTAGAAAAAAAAAAACCTGCAAGAGTTCTTGGGGCCTGGAACAGGCTGCCCAGGAAGGTGGTTGAGTCACCTTCCCTGGATGTGTTTAAAAAAAGGGTAGATGAGGTACTTAGGGTTATGGTTTAGCTTAGGATGGGAATAGTTGGACTTGATGATCTTTAAAGGTCTTTTCCAAACTTCTGATTCTGTGATTCTGTGATAATGATAGAATGAGAGGTAATGGCTGTAAACTGGAAGAGGGTAGATTTAGACTAGATATAAGAAAGAAATTCTTCCCTGTGAGGTTGGTGAGGCCCTGGCACAGGTTGCCCAGAGAAGCTGTGGCTGCCCCCGGATCCCTGGCAGGGTTCAAGGCCAGGTTGGATGGGATTTTGGGCAACCTGGGCTAATGGAGGGTGTCCTTGCCCATGACAGGGGAGTTGGAGCTAGAGGATCTTTGAGGTCCCTTCCAACCCAAACCATTTTGTGATTCTGTAGCAATTTATTCTCTGAAGACCTGTGTACCACCTTCACTTCTGTTACATGCAGCTTTCATTACTGTAAATTTAATGTGCCATATCCCAATAAAAGGAATGACATCTCCTTTTTTTTCTCAGTATTTGTTTGCATTTTGATGTCTTGTCAGAGATTTATGTGTGTACTGGGTGTGGTGGGAAGGTGAGGTGATGAGGAATCAAGAATGAATCGGATGCACTAAAATTGGGTGGTTCCAGCAGTGGTTCTGATACTTATTTGATGCTTAATTAAATTGCTGAGACCTATTTAATTCATAAAAATGCACTGTAAGTATTGCAGGAATGGACATTTCTGTATTTTTTTCAGTATTGATTTCTCAAAAAGGGACAGGAGATGCAGCAGTTACAGCACTTGAAACAATGTCTCTACTTTGTGGGATCTCCACAATTGCTAAGAAATTGATCTTAATGGAGAAATTCAGTGTGAACATGCCCACGCTGAAGCCTGTTTGGAGGCAAATGACATAAACTTCACCTGAGAGTGCAGAATTTGTCTGGCATCCTCTACCAGGAACGGGATCTGTACATTTGTCCATCACCAGCATCCTGGCCCTTATGTTCAGATTCTTATTTTCACAGAGTGTCAGTGATGCCTTCTGGTTTACAAAGTTCTCAGAGGCAATAGTTAGATATATTAATGACGTCTTAAAGGCAAAAACAAAAATTCTGGGTCATTATAAATCTTTTTAAGTTTATTGCCTCTTGTTAGCTTACCTGTAGTCTTCCCAGACTCTCTCAGAAGGTTCTAGGAAGTACAAAAATCTGGATTGCCATACGAGAGTTCTTCCATGCTGTAGTTCCATTATATAATGTCTGATGTGTTCTATATAAGGATAACATCAGCACAAGTGTTAGTGCAATTAATCATTTGAACACATTTGTAATCACATTTATAATGCTTAATTTACTTATTTTTCTCACACTTTAGGAATTTTAAACCAACTAGGAAGTTGGTAAAGCAGATGGCATGCAGGAGCTTTGCAATCAGGTTCAAGATTATATATAAGCAGGGAACTTAAATGTGTAACTGTAGTGGTGCAGATTTTCTGGTATATGTTTTGGTCTTTAGGTTTTGATTATTTGTCATCTCTTAATATGCTTAAATTGAGTACAAATCATTGCAAGACTTTCATCTGAGCAGCAAAGTGCTTCACTGGTAGGGAACTTGCCAAAAAAGCTTTTAGAATAAGGCGAAGAAACACCTTCAATCATTGTCGAATCTTTCAAGCATTCCATTTTATCTGAAAAATCAAATATGTTAAAGGACATCTAATACTCTTTTTACTTACTGACCAGGCAACTCATTTAAAAATGTGCAGCTTCTGAAAAAGGGGTGGAGGGAAGGAGCTGGGAAAGAAAAAAAGAAAGGAAGGTGTGATTTCTCATTATTAAGACACCGTACATATGCATTATCGCCTTCATTTTGAATGAGTCTTTAATGTGCTTTCTGAAAAAAAATCTTATTAAAAGCAAGACATACTATTGTACTCAATTTATTAACACCCTGTAGGTTCTTTAGTTTACAAAAGGCAAGTATGATATGTTCAGAAAAGCTCTCTGCAAGCTGCTCTTGTGTGTGTTTTCTAAGACTTCATTGAATTTCTAACAAAGATGAAGCTAATTAGCTTTTTGTGGGTTTTTTAAATTATTATTCTATTTTTACTTTTCAGCTTCAAATTCAGTCCTTAAATTAAATCTGTCATAAGTAATTCCAAGCATTGCTCTACTACCTTGGGGGAATCAGTAAAATAAATAAGAAATGGACTTCAGGGATATTGTTTATTTTGTCTTTCAGCTTCATGATCAAATATTTTTAGTTCAAAACTAACAGTATCTTTCTCCTTACCAGTGTAACTAGGATCTAGCTACTTTCCTCCATCATCTCCTAGTAAAACTCATTTCTCCCATTGCCCATCACATCCATGTTATCCCAACCTTTTTTACAGTGAATTTAGGAAATGTGGCTCTTTGTGGAAATAGGAGTATTAACATACTTAATTCTGTGGTTTTGAGTTACTAATAGGAAGAAAAGTCTTTTTTGTTTGTTTTTTATTAAAAGAAAAATACCTGATACTTTTGAATATGCACAAGGAGTTAACTGATGGAGTAACACAGTACTATTCAAGTAAAAACTTTTCATAATGGAGGCAGACTTCTAAAATATTGAGAAATGCAGAAAATATTAAAAAGCTTTCATTGTTAATTCGGTGCAAGAGTGCCATTGATAATAGCAAACCTTTGAGATTTTTTTTTTAAAGCAAATTAGATGTCAAATATTTAAAAAATATATCCTGTCAAAAGATGCTGGGAATATATATAGACATGGGCTTATTTAATATTAAAAACTGAGCCTTTCTGAAATTCTGAGATGAGTGGGTTGTTTTTTTCGGTAGAGGAATTTGTGGTTTTCTTCACTTTGTTTCTTCAAATGACAAAAGCAGAGGAGTCTTTCAGGCCTTGGTAATTTACCTTCTTCTATTATTAAAAAACAAACAAAAAGTCAAGTAGAAAGATGGCAGTGTATAATGATTTAGGGGAAGAAAGGGCATTTTTTCAGACATTTTATACTTAAAGTATCCCAAGAACAGATGTTCTAAGTACAGTGGCTTGTGCAGTAGTTGAAAACACATACACACACAAATTATATCTGTAGTATTTTGCAGCTGAAATACAATATAAATTTTATAATAAGAGTTTCATTCTGCATATACTTTAAAATGCTCTGGGATTACTAGGCAATCCTATTATTAAGACTTGCATTTTGCTCAAGGGATTTGGGAATTTTTATCCTTCCATCCCATGAGCGTAATGTAATTCTTGTTAGAATTTAAACAAAAGGTGAAACTCTAACTCTTATGTCCTGAAAATGACAATATGGGATTCAAGTAGTAGTAGGTATTTTTGTAGCCTTCCCACAAGCCAACACATGTTCATAACACAGAGCAGAGAGACTCTTCAGAAGTTCTAATATGCAAACGTTCTTCTGCATCATGCAGTGAAGCAATAAAAAAAAAATTCTACCTGATTTGACTGTAAATGTGGGCTGTTAAGCTTTTTTTTTCTTTTCTACAGTTCACTTTAGTTATCAACTCTGAGCAAATCAGGACTGCATAAATAAACACACAAACAACTCTGGGTCTCATTGGAGGGACATTAGGTTGTAGCAAGGCTTGAGAGTTTGAGGCCAACTTTGTGACTGCCTGTAATTTATGCATTTATGAAAAACATCGTCTTCTATTTTCATTTTCCCATTTGGTAGTCCCAAGTTGTCGTGCACTGAAGCACTGTGTATTGTAACTGTCTTGAAAACACGAAGAATAAATATAAATATGACTATGCTAATTGGGAACAGCTCTTTGCTTTTAAAACTGGATGAATAATCCCTGAATAATTAATTCAGGCAGGATTCTCTTCTTAGTCCTTTGGGCATTACCGCTTCTCGAGAGAGAAGCTTCAGTTTTGGATTTCTTAAGAGTTACATATGGGAACAGTAAAATTAAGGAGCTTGGCTCTATTGATACTTTTCTGTGTCTGCACAAAATTCTGGTATTTTCTCCTGATAAAACTTTTTATGCTTTGTGTGTGATTTTTTCCACTGAAAAAGTGAAAGAGGACTTAGAGCAAAAGTTTTCTACCAGATTGATGGTCTCCATATAAGTAAGTTTAATCCAATTTGCTATGGGTGTAGTACTTTAAATGACTTGTAGACGTGTTTGGTTTTTGGTTGTTTTTTTTTTAATATGCAGTAAGGAAGTATATAGTCTTGCCATAACACTCCCCCACCTTTCAGATAGAACATTTTCAGTGTTTTTTGCTAAGATATGCTAGCCTTGTGTTACTGCAGCAAAGGGTGTTTTGTTTTTTGTTTTTTTCTTCTTTGGTGAAGGATACCAGCAGAAAAGAAACACAGGCTGGATTAAGATTGAATTCTTTCTTGAAATATAATCAATATATTTGGTAATTCCAGCTGGTGGCTGTTGCCATTTCTTCTGGTGACAGTAGACTTGGAAAGAGATTTTTTTTTTTCCCTTTATTACAGAGGAACACAGGACATAGGAGATTAAATCCAAACGCTTCTAGTCTCTTTCTTGGTCTCTCTCTCTCTTTCTTCTCCCATCCCCCATGCCTCAAAACTTCCTTGAACTTAATACTATTCATAAAGGTTGGTACTGGGGAAAACACGTGAATCTCTGGCACAGCATATATATGATGCTTCAGAACAACACTCCTGTACAGTCTTTTTCAGGGAAGACCTTTATAAAGCATAGCCATAAAGTTTTGCTGATGTTAACATTGCTGCATAAGGCTGTCACCTCATTTAAGTCATATTTTGAGGTTCTGCATTCAAGGTGGAGAGTTGGTATTTAAATGTATGCATGGTAAAAAGGAAAAATGGCGGATAATGTAGGATATGAGGATCACAGTTTCTGAGTAGAGCCTGGGACTCACCTAAAGCTTTAGCTGATTTCGCGCTCTACCTCCTGCAAAGTGCAGGGTAGGGAGTGCAATGCAGAGGGCTGGCCATGCCAGCCTGACCGCTGTGAAAGGCTTTTGTAGGTGAAATGACCCCAAGGTAATGGAAACAATCATTAACTTATATGTTTTCTTTCTTAAACACATTGTTTTTAGTGCATATTTCATGCACAGAAGGGGATGGAGTCTCAATTCTGTTTCCCTGAGCCATTTCTCTAAGAAATGAGATCAAAATTGGAAACAGAGTACATTTCTAAAAGTTATGTCTATAAATCTATACTGTTGAACAAAACAAAACTATGGACCCAACTGTTGGACCAAATGACATAGATTAACAGCATTCAAACTGGTCCTATCACTTCTCTTTGTGGCTCTAAGCCATAGTACATGTGTGTGTTATACTTTTCTGCTCAATGTTTCTGAAATAACATGAAGAAAGTGGTGCAGCTTAGAAAAATATATTTTCAGTGCACAAAACTAGTGAGTTAGCATGCTTCAGGTGCTACAGCAGTTACTTCAGAGCATGTAAGGGCATATGAGGGTATAAAAACTGTTGAGAGAACATTGGGGGCATGCAGACAGCGAGAGAGGGTATAGCCTTGTATAGGCTTGCCTGCAGAGTCGAGAGTACTCCCTGGTGCATGCCTTGCCACAGAACGTGTCTGGGCATTGCTTAGGTGTCATGGGGTTAGCTGTAACAAGCACAATGTGGGTGAGCAGCAGTCTGTTCAGGATTCATCTGTGGTTTATTTCAAAATACAGACATCAACTCTCTGTGGACAATAAAGCATGCTCTAGCCCAAAAAGTATGGATTTTGGTTCCAGATCAGTAAACAGCCTATTTACCAAGAGAAAAAGCTGTTCAAGAGAAAATTAAAAAAAATCTGTAGAGCAATAGGTACATTGCAGTTGCAGGTAAATTTAGCTGGAAAATTGGAAGAGGGAATATTGAAGGAAAAATCATATTAATGAGTTTCTCAGACATTCTACCGATAGCATTGGGGCAAATATCCCAATATTTTTTTATTAAAAGGATTACAATATTATGAATTATGCCGTGACTATGAACTATGAATAATACATTTACGAAAATGAACTATTTCATGAACAGTGAGACAGTGGGTTTTGCCAACACAAGAATAGTTCACTGAAGCAGCTGCATGTACTAGAAGAGCAGAGAAGTGCAAATCCATACATCTAATTGAGTTTGGGGCACGTTTTTAAAGAATAGTATGCACTTAATTCATTCACAACCTTACGTCTATATATATACAAGGAAATATTAAAAGAAATACAACTGCTTATATCAAAATGTTTTTTCTCTGCATAACAGCTCTGCATTACTGTATTTGCAAGAGTTTTAAATGCTTTAATATGAAACAGATAAAATACCTGATATGATTACAACTCAGTTTTTAAAGTTTCTTAACCAGCGGTGAGTGAAAGCAGACAATGTGGGTGGCCTTTCTCTTATAAATGTGGAAATCAATCTGGGAAAAAATGCTGGCACAGTCTGAAGCCTCCTTCCAATTAACAAAATGAAAAAAAGGAAACAAAAAACCTCAAACCAAGCAAATAAAAAAAACCCCACCAAAAAAACCCTCAACAAAACAGGAAAAAAACCTAAACAAGAAAAGAATTTTGGAAAGTGACGACAGCAGGGTTAGAAGAAGCTGGGAAGAAGGGGACATGCACACAGAGTTGGATCAGGCAGCAGTGAGTTCTGGCTTCTCACAACGCAGGCCAACTGGAGCTGCACAGGGCCCAGTGCTGGCTGTGCCCTCACCCATGGGTGCTGTCCCATGAGGCTGACCATGGTGGGCAGAGCTGGGTGCTGTTTCATGGTCCATGATAGTTCTAGATAATGGCAAGTAAAGAATGAAATCTGAGGTCCACCTTGGGGCTTTCATTAGAAGGAAAAGGTTACCGTTGCAGGATGTTTACTAGGTATAATTAATTCTTATCCCTATTTTACTGAAAGAGAAAAAATAAAGGGGAAAAAAGAACAAACCAAAAGTATTTCTCCAAAGGGAAAGAAAAAAACAAGACTACAGCCAGCTTTAGAAAGATACATCCCTTGTTTCTAGTTCTATGCACAATTCTAGATTAATTGCCAAACAAAAATTTTGAATAAGCCATCATATATTTTAGAGAGATCAATTTCTAGTCTTCTTGGTTTCAACTTGTAGTGTAGCATATTGCTTTTTCCAGTTACTACTTCTACTATTCATTTCTAAATTTTTACTGGTAGGAATTAATTTACCTAAGTTATATGAAAACACGTATCAATCAAAGAGGAACCTGGTATTGGTTTTGCTTGGGTTTTATTTCACCTCCTACTTGTATCCTACACTGTACTGTTTTGTTCAGTACTGAACTATTGGACCACCTTCCACAAAAGCATTCTGGTTTCCTTTATTTGTTTGTTCCCTCTTTTCAAAGAACATTTGTTTTGGTAGTTTTTACCTGTGTTTCATAGTACTCAGGAAAAATAGCAAAAACCAAGAAAGAACCTCGCTGCTATTTCTATAAAATGACAGGACTGGGTGCTGAAGTCATATCCTTTCACCATGGAAAAAGGAAAGAAAAAAAAAGTACTTTTAATCTGTACAGTTTGCTATCAAGAGATGTATGAGACTCCCCAGAACAAAGCAGCTCACGGTTGTTCAAGTACAAATGCTTATCCAAGCCCCTTACCCTGTTGACTTACCTGAACCAGCTTACTCAGAAGTTCTGGTGTCTCTATATTTAATTTGCGGTTTGTGGCATAAACATCAATCAAATCACAGCAGGTGAAAATCCCTGGTGTAGTCTGTGGAAGAAAAACCCAAATAAGTTTTCATTTAGTGCAGTTGTAAAGATAGAGAAGGAGAACCATAATAACAAGTTGTTGATACAGGTCTTAAATCTTACTGCTCTTCTGCATGAATTCCAGCATACCAGTGTAATATATCCAGTAATTAAGAAGAAAAGTAATTTTGTTTTAATTATTTTGATACGGTCCTTTTGCTTATAGTGATTTGCTGGAAAGGTCTTCATCATTTTATGTTAAATTTTAAAATGAATGACATTTTCCACCTGCTGTTTTGTCTCATGCTACTGAATGGCTTCCGAAATAAGGTGTACGCATGAAGCTTTGCCGTACTGCAGTGACTGAGTACAAGACATGCACAAAATGGATGTCGAAGCTGAATAATTAAATTATGATTCCTTCTGTTCTTTATTAATTAGGTGAGCATGGGATTTTTCTTAGAGCCTGGTAACTACTGTCCACAGTTGCTTTCCTTCAAAGAGATCTAGCAAAATCATTTAAAGTAAAATCTTAACAAAGCGGGTGAGATTATCTTTGTAAGAGGCCCATTAAAATAATTAAGAGTCAGTATGCCAGACACATTTCTGATATGCGTAGACCAAAGCCATCTAAAAAGAAGACATGGTCTGACATGCTTTGATCTTTATTGCCTTTTGGAAAAGTACTTTTCACATTTAGGGCAAAAACAAGAGATTAAGATTATTACTAATTTTCGTGCAGTAAGATATATCTGTTTAAGATAGAGCAATTGCTTTTTTTTTTTATTATAACTGTGGTTTTTTTGTGGACACATTTTAAGTGTTTGTATAAACCAAATGAAGAATTTATACAGACAGGAAAGAAATAAAACGCTTTAAAAAAGTGTGAGAACATTAACTTCATAGGTCAATGTCAGCTCTGTAAGATGTAATTTAAAGTTTGGATCAGACTTTCAGTAATTATATATCAAAATTAATTTTTCCTGTATACGAAGGAAAAAAATAGTGTGTGTTTAATTTCCCAGTAGAAATGCAAGTTATAATCTCTTTGTATTTTAGTTTTTACATATGGACAAAAGAGGAGAGAGATGCATAAAACCCCTTGCTGCAATTTGAGGGAAAGTATACAAAATGTAGGCATTTTTTCTATTCCAGTGAGATTCTTAGAAGACATTAATGTTGTCTGGGTAGTTTGCTTACAATTTAGTTACAGTGACTAAGGAGAAGGAAACTTCTGTTTCTGTAGAGTTATTTCAACCATTCAGTATATTCTCAAAGCATATGCATGCATATAAATATAAGAATTAGTCATATGTGTTTCAAAATATTAAAAAAAATTATGAAGACATATATTTTGCAATAATTTATTTTCCATGGAGAGCAATCTTTATCAGAATGAAATCTCCTGTTTTCTGTGAAAATTTAAAGAGGAGGATGAAAGAAACATTGTTTTGATAATTTGGATTTAGTTTTCTTTGGTATAATAATAATATCAAAATAGTGAGGGGGTTTTGTTTGTTCTTTTTCTTAATTTCAAATTTTGTCTTTCTGTTTCAGTTATTTGCTTTCATAGCCTTTAAGTTCCTGGACTTCTGGAAATTAATCCAACTGTCTCTCATTATATTGTCAACTTATTATTATATTATCATTAATACTGAGAACTCAAAATTCCTACAACATTGTGCAAATGCCTATGACTTCATTTTTCCATAGTATTATTTGTAGTTTTAATGTCATTAACTGTCATGCATTTCCCAAGGAAGGATGAGTTTAAATGATGGGTTTGAAACACAGTGTGGAGCCTTTGAATAAATGTTCAAAGAAGGTATTCAAGTCTAAAAAAAATTATATTTATATCTGCCCTGTTGTGTTGATGGATTTCCACTTTCTGCAGTGCAAGCTTCAAACTTGTGAATAAGTTTATTAGACTTATGTTGGATATATTTAGATTATTTTCATGGTGCATGTGTGAAACTGTGAGGGAGAATAACCTTGTTTATAGAATCATAGTGTCCATTTTACTGCCAAAAGCAATTTAAAAATATCTTAGTAAGTTCTCTGCACTTTATATAGTGGATCATAATTACTTAGAAAAGTTATAATTCAGGTGCTTCCAGCCATCAGTTGCTTAGTACATTACAACACCAGAGGGATTAGGATAGTATGAATTTACTTGTGTAATGCTGGCAGCCATGGCTTGCAGTGTTCACTGTTGTGTAATCCATTCTTCATACATTTTATCATACCTGGATATCATCTGATGAAAACACAAGTGGGAGACAAACCAAGGTTTCTCCACTGAGAGTCCTTGTCTCTATCAGCATTTTTCGTTATTTGTGGCTGTGCTCAGGACTAATTAGCTGTACAGACTTATGATTCCAACTGTGGGCTAAACGAATATGAATCTGCATGCAAAGAGTAATAGAAATATTGCTTGAAAAACAGATGCAAGCATTTATCCTCAGGTTCTAGGTTATGGAGTGTGAGATGATGAAGGTCCAGAGAGATATGCAAGGGACTGCTGACCTCAGTGCACAGCTGGGTTTGAATGAGCCTTGGAGTATACCTGAGGTCTTCAGTCACCATTATGGAAGCTAGATTCCACTGCGGGATCATATGCTTAAAGTCTGATTATTTTGTAATCAATGATTACCACATTCCTAAACATGTCCTTATTTATCATCTGTAATGAATAGAACACAAGAGTGCTGTAACAAATATAAACTCATGTTCTTTGGGACAAATTGTATAGTAGATTTGCCCATTACTTGGTATAAAATAGTTTCCTCAAAGGTTTTTTCTTTTGTTGGAGTTGGAGAACTGAACTATTTTCTATATTCAGTTTACAGATTCACAGAATGATAGGGGTTGGCAGGGACCTGTGGAGATCATCTAGTCCAACCACCCTGATAAAGCAGGATCACCTAGAGCAGGTTGCAAAGGACAGCATCCAGGCAGGTTTTGAATATCTCCAGAGTTGGAGCCTCCACAACCTCTCTGGGCAGCCTGTCCCAGTGCTCTGTCACCCTCACAGTGAAGAAGCTTTTTCTCATGTTCAAATGGAACTTTCAGTGTTCCAGTTTGTGTCCCTTGCCCCATGTCAGGTCACTGGGCACCACTGAGAAGAGTCTGCCCCATCCTCTAGACATCCACCCTTTAGATTTTTGTAAGAGTTGATAAGATCCCCTCATAACGGACCCAGCATTTGTGATAGACCATGAGATGTAGTCTGGTTCACTACACCCTAGCAACTACACAAGTATGAATTCACAATGCCAGTTTCCCATGAATCTGATTTAAACACGTGTCCAAATTGTTTAACTAGGCTCCTGTACTATAGTGGTCCCAGTACTTATATTCTAAATAATATGAAATGAGTTTAGAAATTTTTTTCTTTGTAATTTTGTTTTTATGTTCTTTCGTCATCTAATGAAAGTCATGCTGAATGAATCAAAATAAACATATTTTGGTGCTTTAATTAAACAGATCAGATAGCAGGATATATAGGTTAATTAGCTGCTAACAAATTAATTTCATTTTCCCACCTGGAAATCTGCTTTGTAATCGATTGCATTTTGCTGTATAAAAAGAAGCCATTTGCAGTTGCTTATAGTTTGAGGAAGTTACTGTGATGAGAAGTTTAGCAGTTTCCTGAACCCTTTGGAAGAATATATTTACCAAAATTAAAAAGGATTTAAAAGATTTATGTCTCTCAGGGTTGTTTCTGCCTACCTTGCTATTGACTTACAGAACTGGAGGAGGAATACAGAAGGTTATTTTTATTGCTTCGTATGTGTAGCCATTTCTTTTAAACTTGATAACTCCAGAAGAGTGTTGTTTCTGTTTTATTTTTTGTCTATTTGTGACACATGAATGTACATAGAATCCTAAATTTGTTTCTTATTCTTTGGGGAGATGGTAAGACTATTGAGGGAGGTTTGGCTGGTAGGAGGAGTGAATAAATTTTTGAATCATTACCTTTCATTATATATCCACTAGGGTAGGCCAGAGGCATATTATAAATCCGTCTTCTACTTGAAGGGGCATGGATATTAATTTTGGGGTTTGTATCCCTTGAGAGTAAAGTAATATTATTTGTGACTTTCTATTCAAAATGTGAAACATATGTCCATACTGGCCTCGGTCCAGAGTCTTCTTGGTTGACTCCAATGAGTTTCACCTCAAACTGAAATAAAATAGTTTGAAAAAGTCTTTTGAACACAATATGAACTGGTCTGAGTTGTGTGCAAGGTTGATAGTATTTGCGACACTGCCTCTGTATCATATTCTTCTTTAAAAATAATAAAAATGCATTATCTAAAATTGCCAAACATTCATTTTTAAAATTTGGTAAATGAGATTAAAGGCATTTCAGCACTGTTTTCAAGTGGCTGCCAGAGAATCAAGTAATCAGCTCTTAAACTAATGGGGATGATATAAGAGCAAGAGCTTCTTACCCTGCCCCATTGATTACTGCTGGTATGATTTCCATCATGGATTCTGCCACTGGGTCTTTGAATCCTCGGTGTAAAGACATTTGAAGCCTTGCTAATGCCTATAGCCTTCTTTTTGTCCAGTAGAGTAGTTTTACTGAATAGTCCCTTTCAAAGGTAGAAATAACTGCCTGTCCCAAGAGTTTTACTCCATAGCCTCATCTCAGATGTGGAGCTCCTCGCTGCTAGTTTAGCTAATGGGTACACACAAGATGGAACTAAGTGAACAATGCATAATGTTTCTAAAAGTCATTGGTGCTTTTTACTTCAGAGAACACCAAAACCAAACCTCACAAATAGATTTCAGACTACAAGAAAAACAGCACTCATTCCCAATACAGAGACTGTTCCTCTGTTTCTTCTCTCCCATTAAAGTCTACTGGGGAAAATCAGTTTTCAGAAATAACATATTTCTCTGGGTCCCCCAATACAAGAAAGATGTGGAACTGTTGGAGAGGGTTCAGAGCAGGGCCACGAAGATGATTAGAGGGCTGGAGCACCTGCCCTACAAAGAGAGGCTGAGGGAGCTGGGCTTGTTCAGCCTGGAGAAGAGAAGGTTGCGGGGGGACCTCATTGCAGCCTTCCAGTACCTGAAGAAGGGAGCTTATAAGCAGGAAGGGATTCAACTTTCTAAAAGGGCAGATAATGGCAGGACAAGGGGGAATGGATTAAAACTAACGGAAGGAAGGTTTAGATTAAATATTAGGGGGAAGTTTTTTACAGAAAGAGTGGTGAGGTGCTGGAACAGGCTGCCCAGAGAAGTAGTGGATGCCCTGTCCCTGGAAGTGTTCAAGGCCAGGTTGGATGGGGCCCTGGGCAACCTTGTGTAGATCCAGACCTGAGGTTGGTGTCCCTGCCTGTGGCAGGGGGGTTGGAGCTCTATGATCCTTGGGGTCCCTTCCAACCCATGCTATTCTATGATTCTGTGATTCTCCATCTGCTCAATAGAGGCAACTTTCCTCACTTTGATACGCTGAAAATAAATACAAAAGCATAAAATATAATAGTTTTGAGGATTACATCCTTCTGCCAATGGATGCCCCAATTCTTCTATGATCGAGTCTAGAGTTTTGATGGCAGGAGTACTCTTTCTAGTAAATTTTATGCCTCTTTTTGAGACTGTGCATGCAGTCTTAATATTCTTCACTAGTTCTCTTTTTTCCTAAGTAGATTTATAATTCAGTATAGTATGGACACCAGGTGGGGGTGGGGAGTAAAAACGCAAACAACTTACGGTATCCTGTGAAAGATAACAGGTTTTCCCGTAAGCTTTGAACCTGATCTAAACCAACTTCTTATTCAGCTTTGCTAATTGTAATTTGCACAAGACAATTTAATCAAGCATTGTTAAAATCAGTGTGCAATTGGATACTGTCACAGTGAGGAAAGGAACATGAGAGAACGTGTCACTGTGAAGGTCATGTCATTAAGTGGACCAAACGATGGACAGGCTGTGGCAGTGCGATATTTGCGCACTCACTCCCTGTGCACAAAGTTAGCTAAGACCTGCCCTAGTCATGACGTTGGTGAGTTGGCAGAGCCCAACCTTGGTACATTGGACTTGCTCTGCCTGGTTTCAGTTCGGTGCTCTGGACAGTGGCTTGGCACTGACATGGGCTGGTTCCACACTGATGCTTGGATTGCCTGGCATGTCAAATCTCTGCGTGGCAACATTTCCCTACAGTCTCTGCTACTGAGGGATTTATAGGCTGGTGTCACAGGATACCACTCAAATCAGGCATGACATTATCATGTTTGTCTGGCATCTCAGGTGTTCTCCTGTCATTCACTGATGCACAGCCTGTACCAAGGCTCATTACACTCACTCCTTGCTTGCACTGCCATGGTGCCATGGGTCACCACACTCAGCCTTGTGCCGTTGGCCATAGCTGGTTGTGCTGGTGTTGCAAAAGACATTTTGGTTGCAGGGCTTTGTTTTTGCAGTGGTTTAGGATTTTTTAATATTTTTGAGGTAGGTCACAATATTAGGTCATATAATTATTGACAGCACTTAATCATCAGCCAATTTAACAGCAATTCAGTGGAGGTTTTTTTTCAACCAAAATAGTGACATAGTTAAAGACTGGAGAATGACAAGGGTCACCCAAAAATTAGAGTACGGTTGGACACAAAGATGGGGGTTAAATTAAATCACAGTACAAGCAGGCAGCTAAATAATCCTGGATCAAATTAACACAGAGAAGGACAGGGAAATAGTTCTGAACACACAGAGAGAGGTTAATCTATGATTAAAATTTCCCTTTTTGTGAGTTTCATAAGTTGCTGACTTTTATGTGCTGACATTCATCAACAAACAGTTGATGAACCTCACAAAAAGAGGCCCTTGAGTCCTTGCAAAATAATTGATGGACTGTCTTCGAATCCTGATGAAATCTGCCCCGAGAGGTGTCCCAGCTCAGTGGGGGGAATACCTGGTCACAGACCATTGCAGTCCTCCAGAGCTCCAAGGGGCTCACTTTTGGATCACTCTTTATAGGATTTTGAGATGATTTGCTTTCGTTGGGATTCTCCATTGTGACCACAGTTCATGCTAAGCCATTCTGGTAGATAATTCAGACAGCAGACGACCCAGGTGTGGCTAGTGGGTGCCTGGTCCCCTGTCTCCAGGCTACTGTATGCAACTCTTCCTTCTGTACCATTGTCAAATATGGAGAGATAAGAAGGATGCACTTCACTTAAGAAAGAGGCAACAATATATTTATTGATATAAAATAAAGGATGTAACGGTGTTTGATAATAAATGCAACAGTGATTAAAGAACAATGGTAAGGTAATCTTGATTATTTAGTGCATAGAGAACAGGGTCAGATGAAGCTGTCAGGGAGACCCTCCAGCTGAGTCATGAGGTTCAGAAAGGGCCTCCTTGCTTTCTAAACTCCTTCTTAGAGAGGAGCCTAAGTGCATCTGGATCCAGTCTTAGTCTCAGACTTGGTCAATGGTTTATGTCTAAAGGATCATATATGCCAAATCAATCCTTTATACTTCTTAGCTAAGATCATAAAGTTTAGTACACTTATTCCCAATTCACTTACCGAGGATCTGTTGTGGCAAGGATTCTCTCAGCATCAAGGAGTAACCTTGAAGGTGTCCCTTTCAAGGGCAGATCCTGACATGCAGCCCGCTGTTGTTTCAGGAGAGCTCAAAGGGTTCTTGGGCTGCTCACTATGGAGTAAGAGGATTGACTCATAGACATATTTACATACCAACCACAGGTGCCAGTGGACACTGACCAGCTCAGTACAGATGGGCCCATCAGCATAGATAGCCCTTGGCTATTGTGGTGTTATTTGTCTTCCCAAAATCACCGTGAGGCGGATGCAGACATCACAACCATCACCAATGGTTATTGATTAATCCAGATTTATAGGAAAAAAGTCAGGCAAAGGTGGTGGTGGGGTGGGGGAGGTGTAGCTTCCAACATGTAGCACATGTTGGTGTAGCTACATGGTATGCTCTAATCCAGAATCCTGAGTTCAGAATAGCTCTCAGAATATTTTTTCTAAATAGGAAATGACTATACTATTCACATGATCAGGAGAAAGAGAGGAGAGGGCAAGAGGAGGTGAGAGCAGAGCACCTGTATATCCCATTTGCTGATTGTGATGTAATGGAACTAATATAATTGTCTGTCATTGTTGATTATTACATATTGAAAAGAATGATGTATTCAATGGTAGGAGGTACCTTGAGTTACAGGGGTGAGAGGCTTCTCTTTATAGGTCCTGACTGTGAACATGCAAAGGCTCTAAACTCAGAGGTGTGAAGCCTGAGGTTCTTCAAAGGTCCATACAGAAATAGAATACTGAGATACCTAGAGAATATTAATGCTGGCAACTCAGGTAATTCCAGAATTTTAGATTATTCTAAGCTTAGACTTCAATGAACTTTTTAATTATCTTGATTTTTCGTTCAGATGCCAAAATTCTGTCCACTGTCAGCACTACTGCAGTCTTTGGATGTAGGCTTAGAACAAAATCCATCAGAATTGATGTTGACGGCTTGAAAGTGCATTTTTCATATGGTATATTTTTATCTGGAATCTGTTTGACTTTACTCTTACCTGATAAAATACCTGTGTATATACGGGGGGGTGGGGGTGGTGCTAGTCCCTCTGTCTAGTATGCGGATGATTAACAAATTACCGTTCTGATGCGTCTGTGGACAAGTGACCAACTTGTAAAAGCTGTCTATAAATTTGAAAGTTTCCAGATTGACAATTTCAGAGAAGAAAAAAACTACAAATGAATCCTGAATAAATCAATATTTCTTACCTTTTTTAAAAAAAGTGTATTCTGTGACAAAGAGGTTGCAGCACCTTCAGTGATCCTTTAGGTTATTCTTGTAATCATCACCTTCATCTCTTCCTTCCAATTATTAGTCCCAGGAGAATCTTCAGAAAAGCCCTTTACACAAATCCAATGAAAAAGGCTTATCATAAATTATAGTACAGACCTGGAAGTTTCTAATTAGTGTATAAAATGTAATATTCTGAGAAAGCACTTAAGTAATCAAGCTATATTTTGGGCAAAAATGTCTAATCCAAATAACTCATTTGTCCATATTATGGATAATATGGAGAAGTATTTCTAGACTGGGATATTATGGAACTGTTCGATATTTGTCTTATTATTAAACATAATTTGATTTTTTTAAGTATTTTGTTTCTAAATCCTGTTCAAGATGCTGTTTTAAATGCACTTTCTAATTTATCTCTTACAACTCATGTTCAGACCCAGTAATTGCAACTAATTTACTATATTACTGGATTTTCTGTTCACTTTAAACACAGGAGGTAAATCGGTATTTCTGCTCATGGATATGGAAGGAAAAAAAGAGTTATTAGCTTGTAATCCTCTTATTTTGCCTGTGCCACTTCACTTATGTAAAATTACAAAACTATAACAAAAGAGGTTATAGTAGATGGGATTTTCTTTTTTTTTTCCCCTAAAGTTATTCTGTTTAGAAACAGATGTCATTTTTATTTGTGGTAGCCCATATTTAGCTTTCTTTCCTGCAGAGTCTAATTGTGCCTTAAACTGCATGTCAGACTATATAAGGGATTAAACTAAAACTACCTGGCTAATTTGTCGAACAGTTTATTAGGTTGGCTTTAAATCTTAATTATCCTAAAGGTATTAGAGTGATTGGGTTTTAATACACATCTTTATCCAAGGGGATATACGAAAATATTGTTTAAAAATTAAAGCAGATGGATTTTACCCACACTTAATGAAGTATTTATAGGCATGTATATTAATTTCATCTGGTATGTCTGTGAGAGATGAAATAACCCCATATTGTTAGTATTTTTTTATTGTTGCATGCTGAGCAGCAGAGCTCCCAGTTCCTTTACTGGTGTCTATCTCTTTTGAAAGTGTGTAGGACTAATGTGATTATAAAATGTTGTCCAAAGTTGTATCTGCAATTCTAAGGACTTATTTTTGAACTGAGCAATCAGACATATATTTGCAAAATGGTTTGGTTTTTTTCTTAGTTGTTGATTTCTTACCCTGCCACCTTACTTGCAGAACAAAAGGATCCTCATAGGTATTGCTACTAGAAGGTTAACTGCAATATAAAAGAACTTCTATCCATTGCCTATTTTTGGTTGCTTTAGCACATTTTGTATCAAGTACTTGTAAGCTAAGGGAAGTATGCTTTTTTAAAACAAAATTAAATTATCTTATTTGGCCTTAATTTCATGTTTTAAAACATGCATTAATAATTAAGCGGTAATAGATTATTTAATTTTTGGGTTGCCTCTTGGGGTTTATTGAGAAAAACGTGTGATGCATGGAGACCTTTAAGAAAAAACTCTTCTGTTTTCTTTTCTAAGCGTGTCCATTATCTTCTAGCATCTCTATAGCAAATAAAGTCATTGAAAAGAGTGTTAATTTTTGCTTTCTACAATTGTTTCAGAACAGCTACTTTTAGGAATAAAAGTGTGATGTCTGTCTAAATTAATTATCATTACATCATCACATTACATTAATATCTTACTTTAAGAAAAGGTGCAGAAAAGTAGTTTCTCCCCCCTCCCACCATTTAAAAAAATATCAGAAACATTTATTTATTTACAGGTAGTCCATTACACTGTCCCACAAAGTTCTAGCATTGATTTGAGGTCTTCAGTGTCTTCTGAATGCCTAACCCCATTTTGGGCTGTATCACTGGATCTAAGGCAGATTCTTTAGGAAGCCTCACATGCTGACCTGAGGGCTGTATTAGATAGTATTAATAGAAAATAAGAGATAGTGTTGAAAATATTAGGATTTCCAGGGGGGTGTGGGGTTGTTTCCTCATTTGGTTGTTTTGTTTGTTTGTTTCTTTTTTCTTTCATGAATGAAATGCAAATAACTCCTGTGGAAAAGCAGATAAAAATCCCACATACAGCATTTCCACTGAAAAAGAGGTTTGACCAGTTGATGGGTTCTGTAGTTCAGGGACAGTTACTGGAAGCCTACCTCGGGATTTACAGAGCAGCTTTTCCTGCAGAAGCCATTGTGTGTAGCAATGACAAGGAGCTTTTATCTTTGGCACTTGGTAAAAGAGGATGTATAGCTTTTACCAACATAGGATAGATGTATTAGATAGATATATTATCACAATTTACGATATTTTATTATCTGTTGAGTCAGATATACCTTGTTGCAATGTAACCCCTTTCTGTTGTTCTGGAAAGAATTTGATTGAAAATAAATATTATTTCCTGTGACGAAGAGACAGCTTCAGCTCCATTTATATAATCCTGAGTGGAGACTAGGCATTTAACTAGTCAAATCAATAGACTGTGTCTATAAACTTTCTCCATGGAGAATCAAAATGAGAGTGTGAGGTAGTGTTGATGTGAATCCAAATTTCATCTGCAGATGTTCTGAAAGATTGTATTTTCCCATTCTATTCAATGATTCTGTATGGTTTTTTCAAATCTCTAGACACAGAGATCATAGACACCAGAAACTTTGGATTCTGTTTGATGAAATTTAGGAATTCATTAATACTACCCAATATGTAGTGTTTCCCATTGGAATTATTTTATACCCAAAGCTGGGAAACAGAGTATTGAAATGAAAAGCAATATATTGACAGTGGAACAACCTAACTTCAGCAGTTAATAATACCAGTGAAAGTGGGGAAGAAAAACAATTATTAGGATAGAATAGAAGAAAATAGTGAGAATCACAAAAAAAATATTCATGGCCTGGTCCTTAATGTACTTTTTGTATGTCTTGCATATCCTTGTCAGATATAGAAACTGTTTGTTCTGAAAGGTTAATTCATGACAGTGAAAACTACACTTTACTTTTCAAACCGCATACATTTTATAAAGTTATATGATCAGTGATACTATGCTAAAATTTCTAATTCATGTATATGGTCTACTAAAGTTCTATAAATTCAGCTTCAGGATTGTGTTACTAAATTCCTTAATTCCTAAACAGAAGTAACAGCGAGTATGTACCCTTCTCCCTCTGTCTCTTGTAGCATTACTAGATAAAGGAAAAAAAAATAGAATATTGTAGTTTTGCTTGGTTGGGTTCCAGTGGAAAAGGAGGGGGGCTGCAGGCCAGAGCTATTGTTGACCAAGGCCGAGGCCATCAGTGATGGTCACATCGACTCTGGGAATCACATTTAAGATGAAAAAAATCCACAAGTACCTGCTTTTTACCACCAGAGAAGGGTGTAAGAAGATGTAAGAAACTGTGCAGACACCAAAGTCAGTGAAGAAGGGGTTGGAGAAGGTGCCCCGGAGATGCCCCTGCAGCCTGTGGAGAAACCCATGGTGAAGCGGGTGTCTCTTGACAGCCCATGGAAAAGGCTGAGACCCCACATGCAACCTGTGGAGAGGCCCCACACTGGAGTGGGTGGAGATATATGGAAGACGCTGTGACCTATGTTGGAGCAAGCCTCTGCCAGCACTTGCAGCCTGTGGAGAGACACAGAGACACAGAGATGAGTGAGAGAGAGAGACCCATGCTGGAGCAGGTTTGCTGGGGAGAGCCTTGTGACTCCATGGAGGACCAGGCTGGAGCAGCCTAGGCCTGAGAGGCTAAACAGACTGGACTGATAGGCTGAGACCAATGGGATGAGGTTTAGCAACATCAAGTGCAGAGTGCTGCACATGGGACATAACAACCCCATGCAGCGCTACAGGCTTGGGAGAGACTGGCTGGAGGGCTGTCAGGCAAAGAAGGACCTGGGGGTGTTGGTTGACTGCAGGCTGAATATGAGTCAGCAGTGTGCCCAGGTGGCCAGGGAAGCCAATGGCATTCT
>VZTU01009196.1:29560-54924 GCA_013400835.1 Zapornia atra
GAAGAAGGGAGTGAAATCAGGACTAAAGTGCAGTCTGCTAAGAAGGGAGGGGTGGGGGGAGGTGCTTTAAGATCTGGTCGCACTTCTCATTACCCGACTCTGGTGTCACTGGGTGTGCAGTGCAGTGTAATAAATTAAGAGTTTTCTTTCCTTGATTCTGTGTTGAGTCTGTTTTGCCCATGACGCTGATTGTAGAATGATCTCTCCCTGTCCTATGTCGACTCCGAAGCCTCTCAATATGTATTTTCTCCCTTGTCCAGCTGAAAAGAGGAGTGATAGAGCGGCTTCGGTAGGTGTCTGGCCTCCAGCCAGGGTCAAACCACCACAAATATTTACACTGTATTTTAGGCTTGCTGAATAAGCGTGCATTATTCCTTGGTGGCAGAAGTGTGTGTAACAGTGGGAAGATTTAAATTCTTACTGTCAAGGAGTTAATAAATAACTAAACTACTTGCTTTCAAACTAGCAACAAAGCAATTTGTTCTTGTCAGCTAGAAGTGGCTAAATGATGAAAAATTGTCCTCTGAAGATGTAACTGTCATGGTTTAACCCCAGCCAGTAACCAAGCTCCAGGCAGCTGCCTGCTTACCCTTCCCCCCCACACCCCGCAAGGGGATGGGGAGGAGAATGGAAAAAAAAACCCTACTGGGCTGAAGGAAAGACAGTTTAATAGGATAACAAAGGAAGATAATGACGAGGATTGATGATGATGATGACAACAACCATAGCAATGACAACAACAATAATAACAATAAGAAAATGTAGTATATAAAATAAATGACGCACAAATGCAATTTCTCACTGCATGTTGGAAAAACATGCCTGATGCCCAGTCTGTTTCCAAGCCATGATCCTGCCTGTCAGCTACTTTCCCCAGTTACATCTGGAGCATTACAGGGACTATCCCTTGGGCTATTCTGGGTCAGCTGTCCCGGCTGTGCTCTCCCAGCTCCTTTTGTACCTTGCAGGGTGTGAAAATCTGAAAAGTCCTTCGGGTAGTGGAGACACTGCAACTGCTTAGCACCAACTAAACATGTCAGTGATTTGTCAACAGTATTCTCATACTAAATGCAAACTACAACACTATATCAGCTACTAAAAAGTTATCCCTATCCCAGCCAAAACCAGAACAACCAATCCAGGAATCTAATTTGTCAACTGCACAGCATTCAGTGTGTTGTAGGACTGTATTTCTCCTATTATCTGATACAACCAGTGTTAGTGGTGATTTATACATTATGTAGGTAATATCCCCAGGCAGGTTAATGAACTCCAAGATACTTATAGCCTAAAAAAGTAACTAATTGAGTTTTGGGATGTTGTTTTAGTTCACTTGTTAATGTATCATGTTTCTGAAACATAATTCTTTAAGATTTAAGAAATATTGTTTAGTGTAAGTTGGTAACAATGGTATGTGGGCTTTGCTCCATTTAAACAAATAAAAATATAAAATACAGGGAAAAATATAATTGTGATAATAAAAAAAAAGTCAATAAACAAAATTGTATGTGTAGAGGACAAATTCCTGTGCACTAAGTATTTCCATGACAAGGTATACTTTTAGGATAAACTTGAGCAATGAGTATAGGTTGGGGAAATAAACTGGTATCTTGATGAGACACAAAACAAGAGAAGACCTAATATAATGTTTCTTTTATGAAAATGTTCCTTTTTGAAATGAAGCCACTAAACCAAAATAATATATATAGTATATGTAGATAAGGGTGCCTGTATTCCTTTTCCTGTTCTCATTTCTCTAGAACAAAAGCTTCCAGGAAGAAATTGCAGGCAAACTTCTAATAATGTAATATAACATAAGGGGATACGGTGAGAGGAGTATTCTTTTCTCATCTTCTAAAGTTGTTCTGGTTCTGGCCAGGGCAGAGTTAACCTCTGAGTCAGCCCAGGTGAGCTGAGTCAGACCGGGCTGTTTCCACACCACCTGACATCACTCTCCTATCAAAGGGGCTGGTTGGCAAGTGGCACTCCTGGGTGTCTCCAGGGCAGTCTGAGTGTGGCTGGGGCATTGGGTAGGTCCTTGTAGTACTCATTGGGTTGGTAAGGTACTCTGTTTTATCACTGGGTGTGAGAGTAATTGGCTGTTATTGTTCCCCTTACACTATGCTTGTCAGTAAACTGCCTTTATCTCAACCCAGGCTCTGTCTCTTTCTCCTCTGGGAGTGAGGAAGTGGCATGTGGTACTCAGACACTATTTGGGGCTGAACCAGCACAGAAGTGAAAGAAATTATTTTTTAAATTAAACAGATCATTTTGTGATGTAACACTTTTGCTAACGTTTCCAGATAGCACCACTGAAGAGTTCAATCCTTTGCAGTTTTAAATGTTACCTGCAAAAGAATTGTATGGCTTTTTGAACAGATCTAATTATTTACACAACTGTGTGTAAAGAGAAACTGAAGAAAACTTAATCTTTTGCCTCTTTCAACTTACTTGAAGGCTTTCATGAATTTTACATGGTCTTATCTTTGTAACAATCAAGTGACTAAACAATTATCTTTGGTCTTTAATGATTAAAAGAATTCACTCCGGTGTCTGTAACACACTATGGTTTGGCTTAGCCAGATACTGATATGAAACCAATGGAACTGTGGGTAGACCTTCTTGATGGAAAAGTGAAAACATACATTTTGAGGGAAAGGAGACTACTACATGTCCATAGCATTTACCTCAAAATAACATTCAGCTTATCTACAATATATTTAATGTTTGGATCTGAAAAAGACCATAAAGGAAAATGAGGGATGTCTTTATTTATGAAGTAAGGAAAGTTATGGTCTCTAAAGGTGAACTGCATTACATTGTAGCACAAGTCATGGTACCTTTTTAGTGCAAGTAATAATTGTCACTGGCCTACGTAATTCACAGAATGATTGAATGGTTTGGGTTGGAACCCCCTGCCATGTGCAGAGATGCCCTCCATTACACCAAGTTGTCCAGAGCCCTATCCAACCTGAACACTTCCACTTGTAAAATGATTACTGAAATAATTCTTTCCTGTTGGTATTTGTAAAAGACAAAAAAAAAAAGAAGAAAAAAAAAGTTCATGGTCAATTTTCTACTTAGATTCATAAATCCAAAGGAATTATCATGAACAGAACTGAAAATATGAATTAAGGCTATTGTTAGAGGTTAACAGCGATCACCTATTTTAAACAAAACAATGCACATGAGGAAATGTTAACTCTTTCTCAGCTTCTTTATTTGTTTACAATTTGTAATGGGATTTACGTTACATATACAGCTACATACGTGTCTGTGTGTTTCATACCGAAATGCCCAGAGCAATTGCTTACTTTCATTCAAAAGATATAAGAACAAATATAGGGTACATTACAGCAATTATTTGTAGTGGAAAACTATTATAATGAGACTACATCTTTAAAGCTTTTAAAAAGTTTTAAAAATACATCTTTCACGATTAAAAAAAAAAAAAAAAGGTATTCTCTAGGAACTACCCCAGTTTCTAAACCACTGTAAGCATTACATTGAAAGATGTTTCTGACTGATTTGGCAATGGAAACTAGCAATCTTCTTCACTGTTTGCTTGAATTACACAGTATGGTATTTCCACGGAGTTGCCAGGATCCACGCTATGCTACAACAGCCAGATCTCTTGTGATGTTATTTCCCTAGATTTTATTTTCACCATGGGAGGTGAATAAAGTAATAAATGTGTGTGCAACAAATACTTAACCCAATTACCAATGCCCACATGTCATTCTATGTATTGCCTGCTAGTGATGCATGAATCACCTAATTGCATAGCGAGACAGGCTTATGTCTAAAAGAAACAGCTTACAAAGTCTTTTATGAGCTCTGGATTTTGTCCGACATTGTCTGTACTTTTCTTCCTGGCTGTTTGAGCCCTTGTGTGGTTTACCAGGGAAGATGCATTAAATGAATTAAGTTAAACACAAGTATGGGAAATACTACTTGCAAAGGAGAGCAAGCAAAAGTCAGGTTCAGTCATATTTCAAAGAGAATAAAGAAATGTTGGTTTATTTAACAATGTATATCTGTACAACTTAATGCTAGTAAACTTTATTGTCTTCCTTCAAACTAACAGAATTACTTTTCTTTCTCTTGCAGAATAACGATATAATCTATTACAATGCAAAAGATGATCAGAATGATGTAAGTAATATGTTTCTTTTTGTTTCATTACCAGTAATCTCAGAAAATTAAAGGATTCAAAATATTAATGAAATTCAAGGACTAGCATATAAGTATTTTGCAGACACAAGAAGCCAAAAAATTTAGAAATGTCTTAAAAAGTTTTGTCAAGAGCCAGGTAATATTTTATGTTCTAATTCTCAAAGTGTGTCTTCCCTCATACAGTCTGAGTTACTGATCAGGCAGGGAATGTGCTGGGAGAAAAAAATATCCTGACAGTAGTATCATTCATTTCTTGAAATATAATAAAATCATAATAATAGGACTGGAGAATCAATATGATAAATGTAAATTATTTTCTTTGCTCTGAAGGAACCATTTCCTGGCCCTACTTTCCAAGCTAGTATTATCTTGTTCTGTGTTCTTTATAAGAGTTTTTTTTACAGAAGGGAAAAGCAGATTTAAAATGTTTCTGAATAACTATTTTCACACACTTTACAATCACTCATGTGACTCTTACAAGATTTGGGGAAATTGAAAATCCAGTCCCAAGAATTAGACAACATATATGATATTTCAATTCCTAGTTCTACTAAAACTCTTACTTTAAGTGGTTTGAAGTCTCCTATCTGGCTTTAACTATTAAAAATCCTAATGTTTTCTGGAGAGAAGACAAGTTATCCTCACTTTCACTTGAGATAATACAACTGCTTGTCTTCATTATAGATTTAATTTATAAAACCACAGAAAAAATGTTGTATATGTATTACTCAGAATTGCCAGCATGCTTCATTTGCACTTTTTAATCAAGTATTCTTTAGAGATTGATGGCATCACTATTGTAACTGATGCTGCTGCTGTAAGGCAATTAAAGAAGGTACATAGATCATGTCAAGCAGAACTATTTGATATGCTTCTATAGAGTTACAAGCACTGGAATTCACATACAAGAAGGTCTAATGTCCTGAGTTTTAAAATTTGCATTTTAAAAGTAAAATTCAGTAAAAGTAACCTGAATTTGAAAGGTATTGGTCTCTTCTGATTGGACTCACTGAGGTTGCAGGTGCTAATCACTTCTGCAAACAGGATTACAAAGTTTCAAGCTTGGATTTTGAATCTAAATGTACCATATAGTGATGGTAACTTACGGTAATAAGTAAGACCTTGTATCTGTTATGGCTAAATAGTATTGGAAAAGGTCTTGAGGTGACTAGTTCTACAACATAAATCCAAATCTCTTTGGTGTGGCAGGAAAGGAAATACTGTTCTGGAGTTTACTCTCACAGATCTGGGCTATATAGAATGTGTAAAATATCAAATTACAGCATTTAGACTGGTTACGTGTGAGTTGCTGCTATATTTGTAGGACTGTATTTGTTGGATTTTTTCTTTCAAAACAGCCCTCAAATCAAAAGCTTACAGGGGGAGAAGGAAAAAAAAAAAGAAAAAAAAGAGGTTTCTGTTTTATTTTGCTTTTAATCTCATTATAAAATTCTAAGTTTAGAAAAAATATAAAGGGAAAAGATACTAAGAAAGTACAGTAATTACAAACTCTGGTTGTTTGAGAGCATGGGCTTTCTGTGAGGCATTTAAGCTTTTTTGGCTATCTGATCAGAATAAAAATTTTGACTTAAGGAGATACCACTAAAATTTCCCAGTGACTTCTAATCATACCATGTAAAAAAAGACCAGTCTCAGATATCTTGGCCACTGATACCTCATTGAGTGTATCTGCTAAGGGCTGGATTTTTTCATCCTATAGGAACACTTGAATTCTGTATTTTTTTTTTTACATGCGAAGAAGAGCAGTGAAGATAATGAAGGGTCTAGAGAACAGGTATTGTGAGAAGCAGATGAGGGAACTGGGGTTGTTTAGCTTGGAGAAAAGAAAGCTGAAAGGGCACCTTATTGCTTTCTATAGCTACCTTTAGTGAGGTCTCTTCTCCCTACTAACAAGGGACAGAACAAGAGGAAATGGCCTCAAGATGTGCCAGAGGTGGTTTATATTGGATACTAGGAAAACTTTCTTCACCAAAGGGTCATCAAGTGTTGGAACAGGGTGCCCAGGGAAATGGTGGAATCACCATCCCTGGAGGTATTTAAAAGATGTGTAGATGTGGTGCTTAGGGACATTGTTTAGTGGTGGACTTGAAGTGCTAGGTTCATGGTTGTATTGGATGATCCTAAAGGTGTTTTCCAACCTAAATTATTCGGTGATTCTATGATTCTTGCTATTTTAAAAATGTGAATATTTCACAATGATGTTAAACATTATCCTCCTTCATCTGCAATATCAGTTTTAAATTGTGTCACTTGGTTGGGAATGGAAAGTTCAGGGTATGCTTACTGATGATTTCCATCCCATTAAGGTGGTAAGAATCACTTAAACACCTTTTGATAAACCTCATTGACTGAAAATAGCTGTATGTGTGCCTGTTCTGTCATTGTGACCAGTAGTCTTCTTTGAAAGAAGAAAGAATAAGATGATCAGTGAGTGATCTGATAATGGTTTGTTTTGGGGTTTTTTTGAGAAAACCATGGATCCAGGTCTGAGCTATTTATGCAAACACCACAGACTCTTCTCCCCTGTTCTCAACTGATAGGATGCTTGAGGAGACTTAGGCACTATCTTTTTTTGTTTAGGTACATTTTAATAGAATCATCTCTGAAGCACTGGCTAGTAAAACTGCTTTTGCCATCCCTTCTTTGCTGTCTCTGACTTCATATTTTGTTCATGCTGTGAGCCTTCACTTAATCACAGGACATGATATCATAGTTATCCTTCAGTACAAGTAGCAGTAATCAGTGGTAGAAATTTGTTTATTAAAATTACATATCTAAGCTAGTCACCATGGATATCTCTAGAGAGCTGTTGAGTTTATTCTGAGGTTCTAAGGTCAGCTAAATCACTTCTGGATGTGTGTTTCTCTCTTTTGACACAGTTTTTATAATGGACCTTTTTAGATGTTAACTTTTAGATTTTGAAGAATTAGGAGAAATTCATCTCACAGTTCCTGCCTGCTGGTTTTTATTTGTCTCCACTCATCCTTTAATAATTATGGCTTTATCAGAACAATCCTCTATTTAAATTTGGTCTATTTTATCTACTGTATGTTAAATTGCTGCAGTGTAGTTTGGTTTCCTTTTTCCTGTTTAAGTACTGCGTTCAGGAGAACCTGCTCTCTCATTTTTCATCTGCTGTCTCGACAGGCCTTTTTGAACTTAATGACTGTTTGCTAGGACTTGAAAAAAAAAAAAGCACATGAAGACCAATCATTCTTTGGCTTTCAGATTTCTCAGTCTCTCAGATAAAACAATCAATTTGTAACCCCTTAGTCCATCAATCAGTAATATACCTTCTGTACTCTTTATCCTACAACAGCAATTAGATTCTACTTGCTTATTTCCCCCACAGCACTGTAATGTGTGGGCACTTCATGATAATTAATGAGTTTTATCCTCACAACAAGGTAGGAGGTAATATATTCCCATTTTTCATATCTCATAGGAAGAGAATGGCCAAACTTGTAATTTAATAAGATTCTCTCAGATTCTCATTCACTGTCCTACTCCCTAGAACCCTTTCAGTTTGATATATTGCAGTCTGTGTCATGCACTTTAATTTGCGGGTGTCAACTGCTTGTGTTGTATTTGGACAAATGCTGCACTGCTTTTATTGGACAATGGAGTGCTACCACATTAAGATGCCCTTTCCCTTAAGTTTTAATATTGCTTTGATTGTTTTCTCTTCTTGTCCGTTGTACCCCACCCTATTTATTGTCATCTTTGCTTCACTCTTCAGTCTTTTCTTCTTTTTGTACTCCATTTTATTTTTAGTGATTCCACATCTTCTTTATAAATCTTATTTTTCTGTTTATGTGTATTCGGTTAATCCACCCCTCCACTATACATGGAATTGTTTGCTTGATTTTCATTCTTCCTTTATTTTTTTCCTTAATGTTTCTCTTTGCATCTTGGTCCTTTTCTAGATTTCTAGTTTAATTTCTCGTCATGGTTTTGTAAAATCCTTCCTGCACATGCTACAGTGGCCTAAGGAAAAGACTGAAATTTTTCAGTGATTTAACTGAAAGGACTGAATATTACAAATAGACAAACAAATGTTTCTTTAACATGAAACCAACCACAGCTCACTGGAAATTTTCAGCTCCTCTTAGGGAAGAATTTCAAAGCATCCTTTTCTTCCTGAAGTGAGCTACTAATTTTCAGCATTTCATACTCAGAGAAGGATAGGCATTTCCAGTGAGAAATTTCTCTCAAATAATTTAGGATGACTCTAGAAAACCTAGTCTCCTTTTACACCAAGGCAGCCTAGTGACAGTAGCCAGCTAACTCCTTATCTAAAGTACTGTGGTCCTGTTATTCCCTCTGCTTTCACTGGAACTAATATGTTTTGACATTGTAACATCACAGGTAACTCTGTGAAATAGATACAGTCACAGTTACGATATGTCACATTTCTTTTTATCTTCTCATTGTCCTTTACTACTGCAATGCTGAAAAAAAAATGTTAAAATGGGTCATGAAGAATTTGACCCAGCTATTCTCATCTGTGATGAATAAGTGGACAAAGTATCTTTCATACAAATTGGAAAGTATAGTTTGATAACTTGAAAATAATTGATTTGTACATCCCTGTTCTCAAGAAGGTGCCAACGAGTGGTCCTTGTAGTTACAGTAGGTCTCTTCAGAGATTAATGGTTTTGTTCCTGTTCTTCATGTGTGTAAGTTACAGGTTTTTGGGGTTTTTTTAAATTACTTTTCTTCTACTTCTGAACCTACTAGGGATTTTCAGCAGTACAGGACAAAACATTGAAGATTAGATTACATTGAGATATATATTTAGATATAGTGCTCATATTTTCTGTTTAACATCTTTATGGAGTGTGGCAGAATTAGACGCGACAATTTCACAGGAGAACACTTTTTAGCACTTTGTTTAGATTTTTTTTTATATATTCTCAAATAATCATGATACCAAAGTAGACTAATGGCTGACTAATGTGTGGTGGACATATTTTAAATTTGAACTCTGACAAATGGGGCTGCATCAGTGCCATAATTATTCCGATTCATGGCAACATGACATGTATTTTATTGAGGTTTTGTTGGTTTTTTTCATTCTCGCACTAAGGGGTATTAGTGATATAGGCAAATGCCCTTTAGCTTTTTGTTGTGTTGTTTGTTTGGGTTTTGGTTTTTGGTTTTTTGGTGTGGGTTTTTTGGTGGGTTTTTGTTTGTTTGTTTGTTTTGGGTTTTTTTGTAGAGACAGGGGAGGCGTTTTTACCCGTGTAGTTTGTTCTTAGACTAACCTAAGGTGTAAGATGGAGAGAACATTGGTTCTAATAAAAATTATTTAGAATTATAGAATCATAGAATGCTTTGGGTTGGATGGGACTTCAAAGATCATCTAATTCCAACCCCCCCTGCCATGGGTAGGGACACCCTTACTAGACCAGTTTGCCCAAAGCCCCATCTGACTTGGCCTTAAACACTCCCAGGGATGGCGCTTCTACAACCTCTTTGGGCAAACTGTTCCGGTGCCTCACTACCCTCATAGTAAAGAATTTCTTCCTAATGTCCAACCTAAACCTGCCCACTCTCAGCTTAAAGCCATTGCCCCCTGTCCTATCACTACATTCCCTGGTGAACAGTCCATCTCCCACTTTCCTCTATGACCCCTTTATGTATTAGTAGGCTGCAATAGGGTCACCCTGGAGCCTTCTCTTCTCCAGATTGAAGAAGCTCAACTCTTGAAGCTTGTCCTCATAGGAGAGGTGGTCCAGCCCCTTGATATTGCCCATATTTGGCATTATGCCCATATTTGGCATTATGAAAGACTGTCAGAGTAGGATTGTTGATCCACTCATATTGGGAACATTTTTAAAGCCTTAGAGAAGTTTTATTAGAACAGGAATTTGTAATCTGTAATAAATATATTATTTTTCAACTATATTTTAATTTTTATTAAATATATATTAAATATTAACATATATATTTTTGTACTGGCATGTAGTACTCAGAATTAATAATTAAGTCTATAATACATTTAAAATATTACTAAATGAAGAAGGAAAAAAAAAAAGATTCCCATAGATATCCTAGCCTATTTCCATTTTCAGAAAATCCTTCCTGGCTGTTGCACTTTTCATTCCTGAAAGTATTCCAAGCCTCTGTCCTGTGCTTCTTAAATTTACAACACATGCAGAGATGTTACTTTTTTAAGGTATTATATGCTAGATATATACACTTTGATACATACATTGAAAAAAAAATCCATTTGAATTAATATGCTTGAAATGAGCTGATAGCTCATATGTGCTGAAATAGCTGATATCTAAAATGATAGATCCATATTTTATTTTATCTTTTTTTTTGATAGAGAAAATTAGTTATGCTCTGGGGAGTTATATTTCTCACTGCATTGTGTAACAAAAATAACGTTCATGGTTAAAATATACACTTCTTGCAGTAGCGATGTTATGGAAAAAAATCCTTTGAAAGATAGCACAAAGCATCTTATCTTTAGTATATGGGGAGGAGGAATAAGCAGGAAAACCATATTTTTATATTTTTTGGTGTTAAGTTTGTTCATGCTTTTTATGCAAGACAACTTACTGTTCTTATGTCTAGTAATTTCATGGTACCTTGACTTCCAGGCCTTTTAGGAAAATGCATAATCCAATGGTTCTACTGTGTACTTTCCTCTCTCAGATCTGGAATCCAGTGTTACCAGCTCTAACAGTGTGATTTGGGTGCCATTCTTTGGAAATTGAGCATTGGACCTGGTAGTGAGGGCATGATTGATGTCAGCATTAGTACCAAGGCTCTTTGCATTGTTCACTGAGAAATGTCCGCCTCTTACCAAGTATCACTGGGAAACATGTCAGCTCTTTCCATTTCAAGGCATTATAAGTAAACTTGAGTCTAGCCCACAGGGAGAAAAGGCATTCCTTTGAGCTTCCCATTGAAATTATAATGATCTATTGCCACAGGGAGCAGGGGTTCTTATTTTTTTCCTGCTAATTTTTTTTTTTTAATTTTATTTTTAGTGTCCTGGTTAAAAATCTAGGTGTCAGGCTTATATGCCTTTATTCAAATTTGTGCAAGTCTTCTCTTATCCCAAATGAATATACTTTTGAGGCTGAAATGAAAAATACATGATAATGAAATATATGACTGCCCCAAAGCTATATCCTACCTGTGAAACAGAGTTATGAAATAATAATGGCAAGAGTGATAACTGTAGTTGTCAGTGTCCTAAAAGAGATGAGGATGTTCTTAATGCGGAGAATCCTACCTTGAAGGCAAATTTGCACAAAAGAACAGTGCTTGAAGTGTCCCCATGGATGCTAAGTTTATGCCACACCAAAGATCAGAATTCAGCCCTAAAGCTAGTGATTCATCAATTTAATGGAAAATTTCTTCCTTTGAGATGTTTCCTGCTAATGCCAAATGCATGAATGATAACAATTGCAGTGAATGCAGTGTAATTGTTTATTAGTAAATAAAAGCAACTCCAAAAGCTGAATTTATTACAGTATGTTTATGACAATTGAAGAAGTGATTTTTAGCAAGCACTTTGTTGCTTTATTATAGATAGCAATTTCGTAAGAGCATTTTGATATATCACTTTGAAATGTGCAGGTCACATTGAGATTGTTTGCTTGTTTGGTTTTTCTGAAACTAAATTAAAAAAAAAAAAAAGACTGAAGAAGAGAACCATATATAACAAACACAAATGAAATGTGTTATATAAGTGGACGATCAGTCTATTCAATGAAATATAAGGCTTGCTTACTGCATCCAGTTTACCCTTTCATTCTCTTCATTAACATCTCCAGTTCCCAGTACTTGCCATAAGCATGACTAAGAAACAGACCTTCAGAATTGAAGCCTCTGATTTTATGCACGGTCATTTACTCTGTAGTTCTGCCCGAGTGATGTCTGAGCAGGGACCAATCTGGGGTTTAGCTTCAGAAACATTCCTTGTCCACATAGTTGTGAAAGGCGATCTGCGCTGCTTCTTTCATTTTGTGGCTTGAAGTCTTCCAGAGGTTTTACTGTTTGTATGTGGCAAGGTGGATTACAGCTACTATTGCACCTGTCCTTTAAGTTGCATATTGCAAAAAAATATTAATCCAGTGGGGAATTGCATTGTCCAAACCCTAAACACTTTTGAACTTGGCTTCAACTGACCTTTCACAAAGGTATTTTCTTTTGCTGACTCTTTTTTTAGTTCTTTCAACATGCAAAGGTTGTCTCATTTCTTCTTCCCCTACCTGTCCCCATGATGTGCTTCTTTTCTTGAGCATATCTTTCTAAAATTTCCCTCAGTCTCTGTGAATGCTGTTCTTCTAATTTATGACATTGTTGACTTTCACCATATTAGCATTTTTTAAAAATGTATAAATAGTTTTACACAGTGCTATAGTTGTTGAGTCTGTAGGAAAAGTCTGGTTTATATGAAATCTACTTACCTAGATACAGCTGGCATCTAATTAGTGAAAAATTGCATTATATTTATGCGAGTGTGAGGTAGTGAGTGATGCTTGTATAGTATTTTGAGCCTTGTTAGTATTAACTCAGAGAATCACAGAAAAAATATATTAGGAGGACTTCTGGAAGTCATGTATGCCAACCTCTTTCTTGAAGCAGGGCTTTACTGTTATTAATGTTGTTATTGACACTGAAGTTGGTACAAATTAAGAAGAAAGAGCAATAACCAATTAATATGCTGCAAGTTGTACAAAATCTGGACCTAGCCAGTATGGCTAAAGATAAGAATGTGTAGTGAAACAGGATCAGTGGATGGCTTAGCAAAGCATGGCAAAGACAACATCAGATGAAAAAAATCAAATTAATTAAATGTTCACATTCAATGGGCATTATAACTAATTCCCAATGAAACATTAAGATGATTTAACAGTGCTGTTCTCCAGGGATATGATCTTTAATCAGATGTGGAGGTGGTAGGTAGTGTAATATATTCCAATAAGCCTACAACAGTTTCTAGTTTGAAATTGAATTGGATGATGTATGAAAAATCAAAATTAACCAGAGTGCATCTTGGTCTTGAAATTGTAGATGACCAAGTAATCTGCGGGACTTTTGTCAACAGTGCATATTCTTACTTAATTTTATTACATATGGTTTAGTAGTCTAGTAGGATGTGAGGACAATAATTTGAAGAATGCTATGAATTTTAAAGGATTGATTTTTTTTTTTTTAATAACTCATTGGGCTTTTTTTGAACTGCTCATAGCATTTTAATATATTAGTGTAAGGTGTGCTTTTATTCTAATGTGAGCATTCTAATGTTCTTAATGTTGGCTAATGACATCACCTTAGCCAGTCAAACCACTATCAAAACTGAAGTAGGCAGTTTTATCTGATACATGATACCTTAAGGGCAGGCAGGTAAATCTCTCGTAGTGAACACCCTGGTCCTAAACTCCTGAGTTTTCTCAGGCTGTCTCCCCACATAAAGAAAAGAATCAAGTTGCAGATTCAGATGGGTTTACACATCATGGCTTCTGAATTCATGACCAGGATGTACAACCCAGCGTGGTTAAAGAGATCTTGTCTGAACCTTCAAGGATGGAAGAGACATAATCAAGAAAGGCAAATTTCAGCTAGAGTTGTATTGCTAGGAACATAAAGAACAACAAGAAGTATTTCTTCAAGTGCATTGGTATCACAAGGAAAGTTAAAGAAACTTCTCAATTTGAAGGGACTTGTGGCTAAGGACATTGTGAGGATGAGGTACTTGGGGCCTTCTTTCCTCAGTCCACCAGGTGCTTTAGCATCAAAGCCAGAGACTCTATTCCCACAACAGAGAAAAAGATATTTAGGTACCATTGAAACATGTCAGACATATAAAAGTTCGTGGGACCAGGTGGGATGGATCCAACAGTTCTGATGTCATTATGATGGCAGTTCTCCATCATCCTTGAAACACTGTGGTGACTGGGAGATGTTCCTGATGACAAGGAGTGATGACAAAGTGGCACACATACCTTTCGGGAGATAAATCTCTTATATGTTTTATGTGCTTAAATATTTAAAAAACATATTTAATTTTACCTGACATTGTAGTTACAAAGAAAAACAGGAAAGGATGGAAACATAGCTTTTAATTATTTCCTGATTATTAAATAAGAAATTAAGATTTCAACACATACTAAGTCCAACTTACTAAAATACTGTGTCAGTTTTAGGAAACACAAGTTGTTTGCATAAGGGTTTAAAATAAACACAGAATCACAGAATCGTAGGGGTTGGAAGGGACCTCAAGGGATCATCGGGTCCAACCCCCCTGCCGAAGCAGGCTCCCTAGCTCATATTACATAGATAGGTGTCCAGATGAGACTTGAATATCTCCAGAGAAGGAGACTCCACCACCTCCCTGGGCAGCCTATTCCACTGCTCTGTTACCCTCACTGTGAAAAAGTTCTTCCGCACGTTGGTGCGGAACTTCCTGTGCTCCAGTTTACAGCCATTGCCCCTAGTCCTGTCCCCACAGACCACTGAAAAGGGGCTGGCCAATTCCCTCTGCATCCCCTGCCTAAGATATTTATAAACATTAACTAGATCCCCCCTAAGTCTTCTTTTCTCCAGACTAAATAGTCCCAGCTCACTCAGCCTATCCTCATACGGGAGATGTTCCAGGCCCCTAATCATCTTTGTAGCCCTTCTCTGGACTCTCTCCAGGAGGTGCCTGTCTTTTTTATACCAGGGAGCCCAGAACTGGACACAATACTCCAGGTGGGGCCTGACCAAGGCAGAGTAGAGGGGGAGGATCACCTCCTTTGACCTGCTGGACACACTCTTCCTGATGCATCCCAGGATCCCATTGGCTCTCTTAGCCACCAGGGCACACTGCTAGCTCATAGCCAACCTGTCATGCACCAGGACCCCCAGGTCCTTCTCCACAGAGCTCTTCTCCAGCAGGTCATCTCCCAGCCTGTACTGATACAGTCGGTTATTCCTCCCCAGGTGCAAGACTTTACACTTGCTCTTGTTGAATTTCATTAGGTTTCTTCCTGCCCAGCTCTCCAGCCTGTTCAGGTCTTGCTGGATGGCAGTGCATAAGTTACATTAATTGCAAATATACTTAGGTGTTTTCCAATTTTTTGTCAGCCCCTCATCCTGTCATCTGATCTGCCCTCCTTAGCCCTACCTTGTTGGGACACTTGTAGAATAGAGTGTCTTTTTTGCCTTTTCAAATCAGAGTCACATGTATTGTGGCTTGCTTTCTTTGGGCCCGTGGTTGCAGGTAGGTGAAATCCCTGATCTCGGTAGACATTAGTTGCAGGAGCAGACTGGCTCAGGCAACTTATGCTTTCCATTTTTGAGTAAACATCAGGGAAATGGAGGAATGGTCTTGGCTTACAAGAGAGAATAACAATTTCCATGTCGTAAATTGTACAGAAATTTTATTTACCGATTTGTAAGCTAGAGCTACAAAATTAAAGGAAAGGTCCTGCGGATATAATTCAAAATATAGATAGTATCATTGCTTTAAGTGGTTTTCTTTACAACATGGAGGGTAAAAATCTTTTCCTCGTAAGGATGTTTTTCTTTAGTTTATTGCCAAATTACCACTTTTGTCTTTTTGTCAGGAATAAAGAAAATAGTTACATTATTTGCCAGAACCTGTATTTCCTTCAGTTGTGGTATTTAAGGCATACTCATAGATGTAATGTCACCCTTTTCAGGTGATTTCCAGAAGCTTGAATTTATGTTTTGAAACACTGTCCCCCTGAAGAAATTAAGAAAGCCCAATCCTTTTGTTTGATTCTCTAAAATGTAATTCACTGCAAGGCTACAAGAGATCCACATTTCCATAGAATCATCAAACAGTTTGTGTTGGAATGCCCCTTTATAGGTCATCTAGTCCAACCCCCCTACCATGGGCAAGGACATTTTCAACTAGATGAGGTTGCACAGAGCAACATCCAACCTGACTTTGAATGTTTCCAGGTATGCGGCATCTACCTCTGGCATCTACAGCCTCTGGACAGGCTGTGCTGGTGTGTCACCACCCTCATCCTTAAAATGTCCAAACTAAATCTAGCTTCTTTTATTTTAAAACCATTACCGCTCATCCTATCACCACAGACCCTACTAAAAAGTCTGTCCCTAGACTTCCAAGTCCATGCATTTGATAAATGAATTACATCAAGGATTCATTTATTCATGAAACCAAACTTGTGATGAAACATATTTTGTGAATAGGTTGGGATACAAAGAAAAAGAAAGCACTCATGTTTGGCATATATAATAAGTTTTGTGGGTATCTAAAAGTTTTGATCGGAAGCTGTGAACCATGAAGGTCAGATAAATGAATACATAAAGTAGGTTTTGAACCGTCATTAAAAAAAAAAAAAGTTGTTTATGCAGTGGACAGGGAGAAGCCTATAAATAGAAATATAGAAATGATTGTCAGCAAAAGATAGCTTGAATTCAGAAAAATGGCTTAAGAGGAAAATAAATGCTTTTTAATGCACTTGACTCTGTATTTGATACATACTAAAAGTCTTCAGTTAGCAGAATACTGACAATGAAATAAGTGCTATTATATATAGATATATATTTAATTAAATACTCATTGCAGAGTTCTAGTAATTTTCTTACTGACATGGAGCAACCACCTGATGCTTTAGAAGCATAATGAAACACCAGGACTACTGGTTGTAAGCAACTTGTATGTTGTTTACATTAATGGCTCTTGAGCATGGGCCACCAACAGTTGCAAATAGAAAACTATTTCCTTACATGCAAAGCTACCCAGACCCTATATATGTATATATATATATATTCTTACATTTATACATATGAATATGTATATATGTACTTATGTTCAACATCCTTTCTCTGTTGTCTAAAAGATAAGAATGTTTCAGGTCTGAGCCAATTAATTTCTTATTTTAGTTACAATTCTGTTGATTCAGTTTTGGCCCTAAGAGTAAAGAGAAGGATGTCACTTCACTTAAAATTTCAGCGTAGCTGAATGAAGACCTCAGTCCCCCACTGACACAGAAACAAAACTGAAGTAAACTGTTTGCAGTTCTGTCACAACCACCTAAATGCACTCGTCAGTTTTGCCACAGCTGGAAAATCACATCTATCAAATAGAAACTAAAAGAAATTATCAGTAGGTGATGTACCCATGACATTTTAGAAAATGCTGTGAAACGGTTTTGGCTGTTAGAAATACATTCTAGCTGCCTCCTCAGAAATAACTTCCCTCTCTCTTGTCCTGATAAGAGCTGTTCCTACTGTTTGCTTGCTGCAGGTGTATAGTTGAGCTGTGTGCTTCAAGCAACATCTCATTTTACTGTCCCCATTAGCTCCAGCTGTAACTTAATGTGGCCACAAGCACTGTTGGTGGGGCTGTGTATGTGGTTCTAAGGGATTACTTTCCCTGGGGTATAAAAGTAACCAACAAGAAAACAGCAAAATTAATTTTGAGTAAGGAATGGAGTGTATGAAAAATTCTATAGTTATTTTTTATTACGATAGCATTGGTTTGTATATGATGATGCTCATTTATACATAGTAGACCTGGGACTGGTGTTGCAGTCAGCTTGGTGGTCAATAGGTGTCGCGTTACGGTAGTTAGGGTTTGGCTATCGGAAGATGCTGTGCTGTACGGAGAGGTAAGGCCCCCTCTCCTGACAGCCTATAGCGTTTGGTTTACGACGGAAGCAGACGGAAGTCACGTGGTAAAACCATACCTATATAAGCCCGTGTTAACCCGCCAATAAACGCCATTTGCCGTCCACCACATTGGTGTCTGTGAGCTGATGGTCCAAGCGGCCTGGACGTGGCCGTCTTGCTGTTCCTGAACCAGGTCGCCACGCCATTTTAAAGGCAACAGACTGGACTAAAAGAAGCATAGGGAGGGAAACTCAATTGTTTAAACATTTGCATTTAGAAATTTCAATAGATATTCAGAAATCAAAAAAGGGCAGAAACCTAGTCATGGAAACATAAAACTTTTGTAAATCTGCAAGGAAATGTAGAGCATGAATTTTAATGTCTGTGAAATCATAAAAAATCTAATTCCATTTCCACATTCATTCTCTAAAGTGGCATTGATAGGGACAGCGAGGTTTTATGCAAAATAAATTTCATAGATACAAGGGCAATGGAAAATACTAGCAACCAATTCCTTTCTACTCTATGTAAGTATGAAATTGGGCAGATGTCATTGTTTACTGCTGAATATCATTTCAGCAATTAAAAGAAAAGAAATCTACCTTTTATTCTTTTGTCCTGATGCTAAATTTGAGCAAATTCTGTGTTGCTTTTGGAAACACTGTCTTCAGAAAACAGCTGAAGGGTTTCTTCAGTTTTGGGGGATTGGGAGTTTTGTATGTTTCATTGGTGGTATTTTTTTAATAAGGTTCAGTTTTCTAATCTCCAGCTTTTAACAACTGCAAGAAGCAAAAAAAAACCCCAATGATTTGTATCTGTGGAAAAAGTGTTTCTCATTTTTACAGTAAGCGGTACTATTCAACTGAATGAAAAATTAGTAGGAGAGGTAAAAAATCCACTTGTCTTCCTATGGCTATGGTGTAATTGAAGAGTAATTGAATGCTGTGGAAAGGAATCAGGATATGTTTTGCTACTATGAAATGGGCAACTAAACTATGTCAGTTTCCATAAATGACTTGGCTTTGTTTGTTTTAATGGTTGTTTGCTTTCCTGTATGCATCTTTCAGTGATACAGCTTGGCATAAAGCTTCAGTTACCTCATGTACATACATTAATTTCTCTTCACAAAGCTCTTGAGAGAGAATTCACATTATTTCAGCTATGTATTTGGCTTACAAAAACCAAAAGCGAACCTGCAGTTTATTTTAGATCATGGAAAAAGTAGTGTAGCCAAGATCATAAAGAATATTGACGTAAGAACCCACTTTACTTGAATTTTAGCTGGTATATCAATTTTCTTCTATTCTGATGGTAAATGGTAGGCACATGAAAAAATACTTTATTTATCCAAAAAAAAAAAAAAAGCCTTAAAATGGCACAAATGTGAACTGAAAAGAGAAATGGATTTTACCTACCTCACAAGGGAGGGAGGAATTGGTCTAGAGATTCATTGCAGAGAAATGAGTGAGTTATTTTGCTGACTGTCAGTGGTAGGTAACAATGTAATTCAATAAGTGAAGGCCAGGTTTGAATAGATAGAAAATTAATCTTCAGCCCCTATCTCCTGTGGGATTTTCCTGTGCCAGTATTGATTGTATTTCAGCCCCTGACTTGAGAGAGGAATTGGTTGGAGGCAGGTTTTAATTATATTCACATGCTGGATTACTTTCCATCAAAATATCTGTTTTGCACTTTCCTGAAAACAAAGTTTAACTGGGTATTAAAGCTGTACCAACCAATGCCACAATCTGTCAGAGTTTTGGGAGAAATACCAGACTAAAATGATTAATTACATTGAGGGTTTTTTTTTTTTCCCTAATTTAGATGTAGGTTACTTGAAATTAGTAAATTTGGCAAATGAAAACTTAACTTTTTACTTTCTATTAGAGGGATGCACTATAAACATTGGATGTGTAAAGCCTGGCACAGGATTAGTCTTGCTGGTCAGGACATAGTGGTCCAAGTGACTGCAACAGTAATTTGCTTGTGATAATTCTGATTCTTGCCTATTGTGTGCAGACGTAGTAGAGACACCTATAGATTTAATAGCAAAAATAATCCTGTGTGAAGACAGAAATTTTGAATGATCTTGTCCTTTGCTGTCTCTGAGTTTTGGAGAGCAGATAGATGCATTGTTTCACTATCAGACTTGTACATCACAAAATACTCCTAGGAAAAGTCAACAACTGGGATACAAAAGCTTCTAGATTGTTTTATGTATTAATGATAGATCCACTGCCCTTCATCAAGTCCTCAGAGGTAGATATAAAATACTGTTCAGCCAGAGCAGGTAAACCAACTGAATTTAGAAAACATAGTTGAAGTGTGTTTGAATTAAATTTTTGGGTTTGGCATCATGGAATACTTGTAGGAAGAATAACAGATTCAGTCTTTAGCTTTTAGAAATGTTGGGAATAGACTTTGTGTTTGAAAGTTTCAGGTAAATTATTTAAAAATTTTCAGTTTCAACGGTGTTTAATAAAATTTTGATAGTAGACCTGAAGCTTCTTCCATAGCACATGAGTGATGGAAGAGGTTGAAAGCTAGTATCTGTTACTTGGAATGAAATTGGAATAGCAAGCAGAAGCAGCATGATGATGTTATGTTCAGATGCTTTGGAAATTTAAATCAAAATATAAATATACTATAGTATGAAAACTTCTGTGCAAAACCTCTTAGGATGGACTTTATGACTGAATCCCTTTCTCTTTTACCATTCCCCTCCCTCCAAAACATTTCTTGTGGAAAATTAATTTGAAGAAATCCTTTCACACTCACTGATTCTGGTGTTTTGTTGTGGCTTGGTGGTCCCCAATTCTTTTCTGAAGTGTTCTGTGAAATCATTGAGAGTTTGTAGTCATTGATAGTAATTTGAGAAATAAGAGTGTTAGTTTTGTTTTGGTTTTCTTTTTAAATCAAATGACTTTCAGGCAAGAGATACATTTTCTCACATGAACAAATGATTACATTTGCAGAATTAGACAAGCTCATTGCTTTGAGCAGCGTGAAGCCAAATGATAACTTGTGAAAAGAACTCCAGGATTTGCTTAATCTATAGCATTCCAGCTCAAGTGGGTGGGGTAATGGGAAATGCCGTCTGATAATGTAGAAGAAAAAAAATCAACAAAATATTATGTAAAAACTGACCCAAATTGTCTGAAGCTATCATAATGCTGTGTCATTTTGAATCACAGAGCACAAACTGTACTCATTCTGGCTCCAGTTTGCACAGTTCAGAGTAAGTTATAATGGTTTCTGGTGGTTGACCTTGTTTGGCTGACCGATGCCCACCAAGCCACTCTATCATTATCCCCCTTTATTACTGCCTTTTCCCAGAAATACAGGGAGGAAAAAATAAGATGACAGAAAAACTTGTGGATCAAGATAGAGGCAGTATAGTAATAAAAAAAAAAACCAAACAAAAACATTAAAGGCCACACAAGGAAGCAAAGGTAATCACAAAGATTTGTTTTCTATTTCCCATCAGAAGGTGAAGTTCAGCCATTTCCTGGGAAGCAGGGCTTGAGGAAACATAATGGTTCCTCCAGAAGACAAATGCCTTACTAATGAATAACTCCCCTTCCTCCTCCTTTCTCTTAGCTTATACTGCTGAGCATGACATCATCTGGTACACAATATCTCTTTGTTCAGTTTGGTTCATCAGTCCTGGCTGTGTCTCCTCTCACACTCTAGCCCACTGCCAGCCTACTGGCCTTTGGACAAGGGGTTTGGGGACAGCCCTGATGTGTGCTAGCACTGCTCAATAACAGCCTAACCCAGGTGTGTTATCAACACCTTGCTGGCTACCAATGCCCAGCACAGTACTGAGAGGCTGCTGTGGGGAATGTTAACTCCATCCCAGCCAAAGCCAAGACATGGGTTTACTTTCTGGTAGATGAGTGGCATACGAGATCAAAGCATTTCAGGCTGCTTTGTACAAGTATTGCCAGCTTTTCTGATCTACATTCCAAAACTTCAAAACTAAAAAGTTACTTAGAAGCATCTAAATGTGAAAGTATGATATTCAGAGTCCTCTGGCAGTCTCCATAGCAAAGGTTGTTGTGTCCACTGGAGCTACTGATGAAAGTAGTACCACACATGAAAGTAAAAGGCAATGTGTGGTCTTAGTTGTTCCAAGGACAATAGTGGTTTGGGGCAATTTACATGGTTTTATTAATTCAGTTTGTTTAATGCCATGATATACCTGGACTTTACCTGGTAATAGATTTGCGTAAAGAAAAAAGATCATCCCTTACTTAGACTATAAAGAATTAAGCTTTCTTTTGTGTCTCATCCACCAGAGTGAGGTCAAATATTAAGTAACAACATTAACTTAGTATAAGATACAGTAGCTATACTGCACTAGTCATAATTAGAACCCACCTTCTTCATGAAGTTTAATGGCTTGAATTCAGAGATACATCTCAGCTATGTTGCAGACTTATACATCTAGGTGAGTTGCCCTAGGGCTACCTTTATAGTCAGTGGAAAGTACGAGGCACTTCTAAGACATGATTCGTGCCATGGGAAAATAGGTGTCTAACTAAGATGAGATGAATTGCACTCTAAAGTTGCCCATTTCTCTTCACTGACTATGAAGGCAGCCTGGGGTGATGAGCTCAACAGTGCTGTGTTGTTGAAATCAGCAGATGTCCCTGGTTAGATGAGTTCTTTCCTTTGTGTTTCCACTTCCTTGAAACCCACCTGAGACTGCTGCTGACAGAATTTGAACCTGTACTTAGTATAAAATTTGTCTGTGAGCCTGTGATGAAACAGATGAGGAAACTTATGCAGTTTAATTAGATTGCTTTGTAAGTTAAAATTTGTCTGTCTGTCCTTTGATAGGGGATAACAGAGACAGTGGTAGCATATAAAAAATAGCCTCAGTGCAGACATACTCGACTGACCAGACAGGTGCTTCTTTGTCAGTGCTATTTTTCACACATAACACATTTTCAAAAACTGATGACTGCAGTATAAAAATTCCCTACAATTTCTGGCCTAATCATTTGGTATCATAGTTGATTCATTATTGATTTAAGAGGAAATCTATTCATGCAATGGGGCTTCCAGCGGCAGGTGATCCAGGTGAACACACTGCCACCTTCTTTCTGGTCATAACTACCTCTTTTGTTTCTACACTTCATTAAAGTTTTGTGGCTGAGTTAGGAAAAGCCTCTGCTTTTCAACATTTAAAAATGTTAGTCAAAATGGCCCAGTTAGTTGGAAGGAATCAAGGAGCAGGGTTGCAGAGGGGTGAGAGGGGATGGGAACCCTAGGACAGGAATGTTTGGGAACCTTTCTGCCCAAGCAGATGTAGCCAGGACAGTACATGAGTTTTTTATCAAGATTATTGTTAAAATAAACCAATGAAGAAAACTTGTGTCAATCAGTTCTAAGGTGGCTTAATTTCCTTTCTTTGCCTGGATGTGCACCACTGTTTCTCAAAATTCTCTTTATGAAATGTATGTTATTGGTATCATTTTAATACTTCTGATTTATCATATAGACCACAGAAGGAAAAAATGAAATTTGTACAGTATTTGTATTTAAGGTTTGGTACAAATTATTGCACATAGTAAAAGGTAATGTATTTGCCTTGCATTATGAGGGTAAAAATGCCGTGTACTTAGGAAATGTAGTTGTGTAAGGTGTTAGGCTCCCAGTTTTTCAATTCTTCATTTCACTGAGTTGCATTAAGTAACTCATAAATCTAAATTAAGTGTACACAAATATTTCTAAATCTGTATTAAATAAGTGCATGCACAAAAGCAAAATGTTAGATATTAAATATATAGAGGTAAATGTGAAAGGAAATGTTTTTAGCATACTTTGTAATATTTTGCCCTTTATATGTCTTTTTTTAAAAAGCCTGAAAAGAATGACACTGAATCTGGCAGCCAGAGAATCAGACCAGTATTTGAAGAAGATCCAGTTTTCCGACGGCAAACATCTTACCAACATGCAGCAGTCCATATACCAACAGATATTTATGAAGGCTGTAAGTAGCATGTGAATAGAAGTGATTTTATACTAATACTAATCTTATTATTTGCATCCTATTCTTAAAAGCAAAAAGCCTCCAAGCAAAATTTTCATCTCCAGTTTTACTACAGATTTGTAGATACTATCTTTTTGTCTTCCTCTTTCAAAAGTACTTTAGATATGGGCTCTATTAGGCATATGATTCGTCTTATGAATTAGTAGGAGTCATTAGAATTGGATCTGAGTTTCAGAAATGAAACTGGAGGTGAAACAAAACTCTTACATATTCTAATTTTACTATCCAGTCTTTCTCTGTGCTGTATTCTCATTTAATATAAACAATTCTTGACAGCTTTTCTTTACATGGTTTTGGCCTCAGGCAGAGATGAGTACTGAAAACATTCTTGAGTATCCCAAGAGCATAAGCAGTTCAGGCAACTAACACACTGTGCAAGATGGTAGAACTTCTACTGCTTGCAATGCATTTCTGGAATTGCAGTAACAGACTTGGGGAGAGAATTTCAATAAACTCTTTCTAAATTATCTCGAAATAATAGATTTTTATATATGCATATACTGCTGAGGATTCTTTAATTCTATTTCAAAATTAAGGATATAAGTTATCTTTCAAGATGATAATAACTTCCTTTTTCTGTGCTCATCATCAAGAAAAAAATCATTACATTCATTATCCCATAAAAAGACATTTCAGCATTCAAAATGACTGCATGTTTTTTCAAAGGAGGAGAAAGAACTTTTATTTTTATTTAGGGTCCTGATTTCATGTACGCAGTCCTTTTCCTATTTCAAAATCTCATCAAGAGGAAAGAGACCCTAATATGACCTGAGCTTTTTAAAATTCATGGCCATGGTTGTGTTCAGCTTGTATAAATGACACAAGGATGAAAATGGAAATGTCAGTAGGATGGGGGAAAGAATCATAGTAGCTCGTATTTTTGTATGGTGTGCTTGACTGACAGACCTAGAGGATTATTTTGGGATTCTGGATTTCATAAATGGCAAAGTGCACCTTAATTGCTGGATTACAGGGATGAGAGAGACCATTTCCTTTGCTTTTGTTTGAAGAGTATTGATACTTTGCTGTTAAAATGTTATAAAGCTTGCCTCCAGTCGGATATTTGTAAATACCATGTCCATTTTGATAGGAGATAGTCCTCATGATACTACATAAATTGTTTTGCTGCTGTGTTGAATTTAAGATTTTATATGGCATTTTTAAGGACACATGACCATTAAAAAATACATGCTAGGTAATGTCACTGTACAACCCGTTAATAAAGAAAATGAAGACAGGCTACAACTTCCACGGGAAAGGTATAACTTTAGTAACTAATAAGATGATTATAACAGACATAAATGTACCTTTTTTTTTTGAGAGGCAACTACATGTGCAACATATATGGTTCATGAGAAATTAATGGGTTTTGGGGGGTCTGACTATCATATGAATGATAAGAGATGTGGACACCTAGAAAATGACCAAGAAGACTGTAATTCTGCGTTAGCAAAGACCTTTTGTTGGGTAGCTGGATAACTTTTAG
>VZTU01009198.1:0-96511 GCA_013400835.1 Zapornia atra
CCCCCCTCCAACCCCCACGCCGCAGTGGACGATTTTCTTAAACCTTCTTTTAGGTCAGTCTGTCTGCGTGAGAGTGTGACATATTTTTTTCTTCCCGGGGGTCGAGAGGGTGGGAAACAGATGCCCCTTTGCAGGCATCTCCCTGTACCGGGGAGGCAAAATCGGCTTGCCGTTTTATATCAGGTTGCATGTTTCCCCCCCCCCTTTGCTGTTCTCCCCAGGTGGTTTCAGCAAGTTCCAGGCCGAGTTTGCCCTGCACTGCGAAACTAACCTAGACAGCTCGTGTAGCAGCAGCTCTCCTCCTTTGCCAGTCCTGGGCTTGGGAGGCCTCCGAATCAGCTCCGATTCCTCATCAGACATTGAATCTGACATTGACAGAGACCCCAACAGTGCCACCGACTCCGATGGCAGCCCACTCTCCAATAACCAGCCTTCCTTCCCGGTGGAGATTTTACCCTACCTCTACTTAGGCTGTGCCAAGGACTCCACTAATCTGGATGTTTTAGAAGAGTTTGGCATTAAATACATCTTGAATGTTACCCCCAACTTGCCTAACCTCTTTGAAAACGCCGGCGAATTCAAGTACAAACAGATCCCGATCTCTGACCACTGGAGCCAAAATCTGTCTCAGTTCTTTCCTGAGGCCATCTCCTTTATAGGTGAGACCCGGTTATTTGCTAACGGCTACATGTCAAGCGGCGCAATTCAGTCTCTTTTGGAGAATTCAGGAGATTTTCGGGCGAGAAGCGGTAGCAGCGTTTCCAGCAATCTCTGGGGGATGCCCCGCTTTCCTAAACCCGTTTAAGTTGAGGGGCGGGTGGGGGCTGTTTTGGGGGGATGTTTATGTTACGGAGGAGCCCCCCGGTGAATTGGAAGCGACGTTTGCACGTTGCAAACGCATATACCTGGGTTGGGTGGCTGTCGGAGCTGGGGACTGAGCCACGCGCCGGATGGGGGAATCTTTTTAAATCCCTTCTTGGCGGCGGGGGGAGGGAGGAGGGGTAAATGACCCCGGGGTTGATGGCTTATTCGTTTTTTTTTTGTTGGGTTTTTTTTTGGTGGTGATGTTTTTGGGTGGGTATTTTTTTCCTTTTTTCATTCTTCTCGAGGTTACTGAAGAGCAGTATAATAGAAACGATCAGGGAAGCTAACTTCAGCTTTGCAATACAAGCTATTCATAAGCGATACGCCTGGCAAATGTATAGTTAGAGCTCTAATTAAATCTCTTGGTAATAATGATATACCTCTCGGGCTCGGTGCCTCGGTTAGCCAGTCCTTAGGCATTATCCGTCAGCTTTGGAAACACGTACCCTCGGGCACAAGGAGTTCTGGTTAAGATCCGTCCTCTCCCTCGTTTTGGGGAGGACTCAAATCACCCCACATCGGGGTGCGGTGGGGTGGGCATCGCATTATCTGTTGGGAAGCTGTGCTGTAATCCGGTTGAATGATACCGGTAATAGTGGAGAATGTAGGTAATCTGAGCCCAGCAGGAAGAAATGTGGGCTGGAAGCCACAAAGAAACTAATCTCCAGGCATTGTAATGCATTTCCTATTACAAAGAAACCCATTTTCAACCAATGTTGACATCCTGTTCCTCCTAATGGGCTGTCCCCTGTGACTTCCCTCATTCTTTTAAAATGCCTGAATACCTCCATTGTTAGCTGCACAACAGTTGGAGAATAATTTAATAGACCTTTGCAGTCTGCTGGTCTGTATAAAAGGCATTCAGTGACATATTGCAGGATTTCCATGCTGGGGCAAGGGGACTGTAAGGATTTAAGGCAAATCTCCAGGCGAAAGCGTGCCTTTTAAAACTGACTTTTGAAACAGTGTCATGCAGCGTATCCTGTTCCCTTTGTCTCATTCTTAGTTTTCTCAGCCCTTGGGCTCGGGTACATATACGTAGGGGGTGGATTCTCCTCTTGTCCTGATTTTTAAGCCGCCGGTGAAGTTTAACTCTTGCGTTGCGCTGCTGGGCACTGGCGTCAGGATCGCCCGTTCTTCCTACTCGATGCTGATCTCGCTTTCTCGCTTGTGTTGAGAGATCAGTTACCAGCCCCCCTCACCCCGTCTTACGTGTCCTTCTCTGCCTCTTTGTTTCTCTCCAGATGAAGCGCGGGGGAAGAACTGCGGCGTCCTGGTGCATTGCTTAGCAGGGATCAGCCGCTCGGTCACAGTGACGGTGGCCTACCTCATGCAGAAGCTCAACCTGTCCATGAACGATGCCTACGATATCGTCAAGATGAAGAAGTCCAACATTTCACCCAACTTCAACTTCATGGGTCAGCTGCTGGACTTTGAGCGGACTCTGGGGCTGAGCAGCCCCTGTGACAATCGAGTGCCGAACCAGCAGCTGTACTTCACCACTCCTTCCAACCAGAATGTCTTCCAGGTGGATTCCCTGCAGTCCACGTGAGCTCCCACTGCCTCCCTTCTCCTGTCCGTTTCATGGGATCACTCCTCACTGGTTTCTCATTGGCAGTGATACAAGAAAAACGCAGCTTTCTCTTTTTCTGGCCTCTGCTATCAAAAAGCAGCTGCCAGGGCAGGCTAGGAAAGGTTACACAGTATGGAATCGGCTATTGCGAAGGGAGGGAACATGGTGAGCTCTCTAGGAAGGACTGTGGAGACCAGGTTGTCAGGTGGGCCAGCGTGCTCATCCCTGCTTTGCGCAGTGGCTTAGGTCCGAGGACTTCCAAGGGTGGTAGGGTGAGGGTAAGGCTGGACAGGCTGAGTATGTGTTCTCTAGAGACTGGACTGGGACTGTCCTGCTTCCCTCTCTGCTTTTGGATCTGTGACACACATCTCTTGTCTTCAGTGAAGACTGGTTATTTTTGTTTGTTTGTTTGTTTCAATTTAGAGGAGCCAAAGAAAGAGACTTCAGCTTAGTGTATTCGGAGTACTTGTTTGCTGGGAGCTCGGTAGTATTCTACTTGATCAATGTAAATATTTAATCTCAAATCGATTTGCTTTTTTTTTTTTTTTTTTGGAATTCACATGTACTCAAGAAATCAATCCAAGGGACATCTATGTTTTTGTTCTCTTCATAAATTCTGCTTTATTTGTTCTTTTTTTTTTAATTGCAAAGACTTGCAGCATGCTTAATTTTATTGCTCAGTTGAAGCAAGCTTTCCTTGAGGGAGAAATGGCAATGGTGAGGTTTGCAAATCATGTTTTGTGAGCAAGACAGTCTCTTTCATATACTTTTTCTTTTCCTTGTGGTGATTTTTTTTTTGTTTCTCACGCTCTTGATGTAGTTTCCACATGATATATATATATTTTTTAAATTAAATTAATTTTTTGCCTTACCTTTTGTAAATAGATCATCTGGGAGGAGATTTGTCTTTGAATGAGAAAGATTTTTGATCACTTTTTAAAACTTTCAGATGTGCTAAACGGTGCATTACCTCTGTACAAATTCTTCAGGGAGCTTCACCTCAAAAATGCAATATTTTGCGTCTTTTTCTTTTTTTTTTTTTTGTATAAAACTGGAAGTATGTGTGAGCATACCTGTGTGTACGCACAGTGAAAAACCTGCACATGGTTGCCAATAAGGGAGAGTCTAATTCACGGTGTAAAAGTTTTAAGATGGAATTTATTATAAGAATGTAAAACCTTAAATTATTAATAAATAACTATTTTTGGCTATTGAGAACCTGGCTGGTTTATTCCCCCTTTCCCCTCCATGTGGGTGTGGTTAATTGCACATACACTTATGTTTAGATCAAGTAATGGTGGTTTTTGAAAGCCCCTAAGACAATGAAGCCTTGGTCCACTGGTGCCTAAATGAAGAAACAGTGCATGTGGTGAATTCTTGTCTTCCTTTAGCAAAGAGAATGTTTTTGAAGGCCTTCAGGTTAATTGCAAAATATTCCAGCATTTCTTTGCTACTCCAGGGTGCACCTGACCCTGGGCCAAAAGAATAATTTTTTTCACTACTTTTTTTTTTATTTGTACTAAGGAGATGGTGTTTCCTGGGTTTGTTTACAAGTTCTGGTAACTCTATTACAGATGGTGGGAGATAGGTTCATGCTCTCCTTATCTGTCTGTCAGGAACTCATTTCACAGAGATCCATCAACAGCCTGCAGCCTGTAAATGATTTTTCTGTCACTGTTCAGCCACGTTACAATTTAGCAGGTGAAGGCAAGGAGGAGAAGTCTCTCTATACCCTCAGTCACCTCATTTCCTCTTTGGATGCTTCAAGTAGTCCTCTCTCTCTGCAGAAGGAAGAAAGGGGATTATAGTGGATTGCAAAACTTCCTGCTGCAATTTATTTTCATTAACATCTTTCCTGATGAGAAGTAGCCCGAGGTAGGGTGGAGCCAAGGCCTGAGGGCAGTACCAGAGCGATGGGCCGATGCTGCAGCTGGGGCTGTCGGCTGGAGATCTGCAGAACTCCTAGCAGCCAGAGCACATTTCAAGTAATTTTAGAAACTGCAAGTGTGTGAAATGAAAAGCAAACAAAACATGGGAAAAAAGTGAGTCAGTGTCTCATGCAGTAGTGGCCTAGATTGAGTGCATAAACTGTGAAAGTAGAAGTGGGTTGCAGTTAAAGTTGGCTTGTGCTAATCCAGTTTTGAACGGTTTCCGCTCTTGGCATTCCCTGTGCTGCTCTGTTCAAAGTGGAGATTTGCAAGCAGCTCTAGCAATTTCCTGTCCAGCTGCAGCTCAAGTGACTCCCTTGTTGGGGTTTTTTTTTCTTTCTTTTTTNCTGTGGATAATTTTAGCCAGTTTCCTCTTTGTGGATTATTAATCTGCTTTCCTTGTAGAACCTACATAGCTGCGTCCCTACTGTTCTGCTGAAGTCAACAGATGGCCTCCCTGCCACTTCCTCTCATTTCGCTGTGGGTTTGTTGTCAGGCCGCTTCTGAAATTAATAGTGTTTTCTGGCCGGCTGCCACAGGCCATTACCGCAAAGGGGAAGTAACACATCTGAATAGCAGGAAGCCGGGCAGGGTCACAGCGTGAACTGAACCTGTTGAGTGCAGCCGGGCCTCTCCCGTTCAGCAAGTGTTGTCGGGCTCTTCTTCCCTCCCCGTTTCTAATACGCCTTACATGGAGAGAAAGGGCTGACTCCAAATGCCTCAGCTGTTTGCACCGGGCAAATATTTCCAGCTGCAATGAGTTGCAAATGTTAATTGTGACTCTGGTGGTGCCCGCTAAGGTGAGGAGGTAAAAGAGCAGTGTTGTAGCCTAGGGAAAGAGCTTTGCTTTCTTTGTAAGCTGCTTTGAAAAGTTAGTGCTCGCAAGGGCTTCCTGCTTCCTTCCTGCTTCACCGAATGACTAACACCCAATGGGTACTTCTGCAATTCATCATTTTTTTGGGACAAGCAAACAGAGAAGACCTGCTCTGCTCTCATGCACGCACATTTGGCAGAGTCAGGCAGAAAACTTATTCCAGATTTTTCCTCAAGCAAGGCCTGGGCCATGGCTGTTAGTCAGAAACCTTGCCTGAACTTGAACCGGGACTGGGCAAGAATGACTTTGGTCACAGGCTAAACCCAAACCAGAGCTGGAGCTAAACCAAAACCTGTTTCGATGTCTGGTTTTGCTGGGAGTGTTCACACTCACTTGTGTGCCGGCTCTTAATCACAAGTGGTTTAGAGAGAAGAGCGGTGAGGGCTCTTGCCAGCAATGTTCACCCTTCCCACGCGGGATCCTGGTAACTGCCCCAGCACAGTGAAGGGGATGGCTCCTGCTACACAGGCACTTGCCAGACTTTCTGAGGCCGGTCTCTGCTTGTTCCTGCAGTGCCCCGCCTCCCCCACCTACCCCCCCACCCCAAGCTCTTGTTCAAAATAACTTGCTTCCTCTCTCTCCGTCCCTCCCTCATTTCAGTCCTTGCTGAGATGGGGCAGAGGTCTCAGGCTTCTGGTGAGTTTGGCAGCTATTGCAGTTCCTCAGCTGGTAAAGTAATTTGTGAAGGGAAGAATAAATCCTTTGTGCCTGTAGGGACAGGCCTGGTACGTATAGGGGAAAGGGTGGGGGAAATATCCCCCTTTACAGCTAAAAAAAATCACAACCTGCTTCATAGTATAATGTAGGACTGTGAGGTACTGAATTCCTTCAAGAGCTGTGGAGGAATTAGGAAGGAAAACTGTACCCTCAGGAGTGTTTGGAGCTTTCTCACACAAACCATCTGTGCCTTTAACACAGAGAGTGAAATAAGCATCCCATGGTACCCGTGTCCCCTTTGCTCTGGTAAGGCCAAGGTTCCCCTCAGCGTTTGGGTGCACATTAGCACTTTGCTTTCCGTTTTCTGTGCAATAACATGGTGTAGCTCATTGCGCTGGTTCCTCTTCTTGTATTTCCTCTTTCCCACTCACACACTTTCAATCTACTCTATGTCTACCTTCAGAATGTCTTCTAACTCTGGGGTTTTTTCTTGTCGTTACAGCCATAGTTCTGTCTTTACCCACTCTTTCTTGTCCTTTCTTAATGCTGCACTTTCCCCTATGCATTCTGTTCTTCCAGAGACTTTTTCCAAGGTCTTTTCTTACTTCCCTCTTGCTTTATGACCCTCTTTCTTTTCCCTGCTATTCTCTTGCTGTTTATCTCATGTTTCTGACTTCAACTCCACTTTCTCCCAGCCTGAAGCCTCTCCGTTCCCCTTTGTTTTCACTGTGAAAAACAGGATGAGTGTCATGGACTTGGTCAGTTGTCATGAGCTATAGGAAAGGTGTATGTGAGAGGAAGAAGTAAGAAATGTCCTCTTGACACTAGCAGATGACCTTATTCCCTGTCTCCATTGCTTGTCGCTGTCTAGATTTGGCACCATGTGGCTTCCCTGGGGCTTCTCCATATAGTATCCAGTACTCTGCCTCTAACAGGGAAGGTAAGCATAAGGAAGCAGCCTTTCCTCAGGACCATCCAGCGTCACGGGGCACTGACCACCGCAGGGAGTGATGAGAAAGCAGGGTGAGATGGAAAATATGACCCCCAAAGGCAGCTCTGCTAGCAAAACTGAAGCCAGGCTTAACAATCATGTGTCTGGAGAGCACTTCATCGGCGTCTCTGAAAACCTTATCCAGAAATTTTCCCTGCTGAGGAGTGTGATGACGCTTTATTCAGAGCTCCAGGAAAAATAATTGCATGTGAACATTTAAACAAGGCTACAGCTTAGGCCCTCTCTCCACACCACTGTAAATCACTGAAGGCTTTGCCTGAGTGAAGGTGGTGGAACAAATTGTTAAGCTCAGTTCAGTGCCTCCCTGGACCTTAAGTGTGTGTGTTCAGCATTGCTCAGTTACCCCAGGAATAGAACATTGGGGCCAGAAGACCCCTCCCTCAAGCAGTGTCACATAGGAGTGACTCCTGGGACTCCAGCGAGATGCTGCGTTCAAGGAAGGTGGCTGAGTTTGCTCCGAACACCTCACAGCCAGGGGGAAATAAAGGCTACCCCCTGGTGTTTTCTTACGGAGTGTGGTGACATTGGGGTAAACGAACTCTGCCCTTCCTGCCCTCCCGCCCTCCCAACAGCCAGAAACACATGGTGCCACATCATACATCTCCTTCCTTCATTGCCACATTTGAGAGATAGCGTGTGCTGTAGCTTGGTAGATAGCACAGCCAGAAAGCTGGTACGGGAGTTGTTCTCTTTAAAGCGCTTGTCTCTGTAAGGAAAGGAAAAAAGCTCGTTAGATGCTTTCTGTTGTTTGTTATCGTAGGGATCTGCAAGAGCCAAGGGAATTTTGGAGTGCTCACAGCCATAGCTTTTCCTCATAAGGCAAAGATGAAGGATGTTGCCTTACCACAAACACAAGGAGATGATTATCAGATGGAAAGTGGGGGTATGGAGTCTGTTTAGGAAATGTTTCTTAATGACAGAAGTTGCACTCAGGACTATATTTGAGGGATGCAACAGAAAGTGCGCCCTGCTCTATTTCACAGCTGCGATCCCCAGGACGCAGGAAGCGCGCAGAAGTGCTGGCATTCTCCTATCGCCAGGCTGTTCCAGCGCTGCAGATACCAGCAACATAAAATGATACTATGTGGGAGGTCTGTTTACCATAATGTGAAGACCATGGTGAAGCACTTTGCTCATTTCACCAGAGGCACAAGTGTTTTGGAAAGTCCTGCTGCCGAGGTCTTCCACCTTCCCAAATGGGCCATGTCCTTGCTTCGCTCCAAGACTTTTATGTTAATGAACTTCTCTGTTTTTCTGTTAAAGCCATGTTTGGGGGCGTTATGGAAGTCTCCTTTTTCATCTTTTCTTCCTGCTGACCTTAACTTCATAGGAAATAAATTCCCACCTGCAATTGGAAACATCTGAAAAAACAGATTGATGGCTGACACTTGGTTTACTCAGGGCAAAAATTCTTTATAGCTTAAAGGTGGTGGGATTTTCCCATTTGCTGGGAAGTGATATCCTTAAAAACCAGACTGTAAGCACTAGTATTTAGTATTTCTGAAAACACGTTAGTGGTTCAGTTGGGTCAGACACTCACATGATGTCCATCAGCATAGCAGCAGAGACAACCTACCAGTGGAGACTCCACCACAGACCGGTGGTCATAACCACCAGTCAAACACCTTGAAGACAGTATGCATTATGGACATTAATGATTTTTGTAGATCCTTTTGTCCTACACACAGTAATACAGGATTCTAAACTGGGCATAGAGCTCGAAAGTCCAGACATCTCAATGCAGGGAAAGAGAACTTTTCTCACTAATTTAAAAAATGATAATTTTAGCGTCCTGGGGACCTACTAACACATAAAAATATAATGATTCAGAATCAGTGAGAGTTCAGCTTGATTGATTTGGATCTAAATTGCATTTTCTGTGTCAGTATTTCTTTCACATTTGTTTGAGGAGTTTCTAGGCCAGCCTTGCTCTCTGTGGAGAAATGTAGCTCGGCACCTCTCATCTGGGCTGACATTCAGCCCAAGCTGAAGCCCAACACTGAGCTGATACTCCATTTAAGCATCAGGAGTTCAGTAACGCTCAGAATCTGTGCAGAATGTTTTTGTTACAGACAAAATGTGTCCGATTGCTGGGAATACAAAACAGGAACAACAAATTAATCTTTCATACATACCTTTACAATCCCTCAACCAGGTTGTTTTGGTTTTTTAGGTTTTTTTTTTTTTGGGGGGGAGGGTTTGTTTTAAGTGAAATTTTTCAGGCTACTGTATGTGAACAAAAGCTTTTTCAATTTTGCAAATCACTGTCAGAGCAGACAGAAATGCCTATTATTAAGGTGGACAAATGGTTCCTCTTCTACCAGGACTTTCTTTTCAGATGTTTACAACTTTGCAAGACTTTGTTTGGACTCGAACATAAATGCCTTAGGCTGATCTATAAAGATGAAAAGAAAAGAATATCCCTCTGAAAATGTCATCCCGAAACACTTGGCCCTTTTTTTCTAAAGAAAATGCCTTGTTTTTTGTCCATGTAACAAAATCTGTTACTGTTTCTTTGAACAGCTTCAGCACTCAGTGCCTGGAGGAAGAGACCCGAAATCTGGCAGGGTGTGTCGGGAAAGCGCCTGGCACCGCTTCCCCGAAAAGCTCAGTTTGCCCAAGTTTTCAGCAGTTGGAAAATGGTGATTTGCACATGCCAAGCAACTGCATCTTGAACTTTCTTTATAAGATAGCGGTGATAAAATTTATCTGGGCCAGCTCCTGGTGTTGAGCAGCCTGCGAAAATGCCAGCCCCTCCAAGCAAGGACAGGGCAGTGGGGGGAAAATACTGCCGGGGTGGGTGACAACACACAGATGACATGGACGGACGGGGCACACACAGACCCCAGTCATTGCTGGCTCTGCAGCGGGGCACCCTGGGAGTAGGGAGGGCATGTGTGATGTGTCAGTGGGGTAGAGGATTCTGCAGTAAGTGTGGTTCAAATTTGGGAACTTTGCACAGCAAGACTGTTCTGTACCTGAGCAGTACCCAGCACAGCCAGTTCGAGTGTCTCTGCTCTGTGCGGTATAAATACTCTTTGCATCTCTGTTTTCCCTGGGAAAAATACGGATGAGAGCAGTCATCTAAAACCAGCTTTGGGGTTAGACAGAGGAGAAAATGCATGTCAGCTGACAGAAAGCAGGGCACAACCATGATGTCGCTGGAAAGGCAAGAGGTGAGAAAAATGCAACTTTTCCTGGGGTTCATCGGCAGTTAAACTTTGTATGCTTTGAGGCGCCTCAGGTAGCAGCTAGGTGCACAAGTTCTTTTGTAAGCTTCAAAGTGCTTGACATTGCAACCTTAATAATCTTCTAAGAGTGTTTTTTGCTCCATGCCAGCAATATGTATTTCATCTTCTCTGATGAGATCTAAATGAATGGCATTCCTATGGCTTTACGCAACAGCAGCGGAGATCACACTCAAGGCCTCAGTTTGTTATTACAGTAGTATGGTTTTAAAAGACCCAATCAATTACGGTGGTATAAAATTAATAGGATTCTCATTTTTTATGCTTCAAAGTGTATGTAAGCTTCCTTTGGCAAGGATTTAATCATCTGGTATGTTTATACAGTACCTTGGCTAATGAGAGCTGGTTAGAGCTATGGGGCATTATTGTAATGTTATTAATAAATATGATGGTTATCTGCAGTCAAAAGGAAATTTCCCTTTTCCCTGAGTCCTGCACAGCCAGGTACGGTGTGTGAGGCCGACTTAAATAATGTGCGTGTTGCTGTATTCCAGAGTGACAGTTCTTATCTACATCCTTGGATTGCTGAGTAGTATTACAGAGTTCAATGAGCTTATTCCTGTCAGTGAAGTTATCCACGTGCTTAACTATTGGCTAAATCAGACACCGGGGCATTCTTTTGGCTGTGAAAATATGCACACTGCAGGCTGCTTAACAATTGATAATATTGACTAATGATTGAAGGAGCCAGGAACTCTTGGGCCAGACAATTTCTCACATTACTAGAATCTTCTGAATTAACTAATGAACTAGTGACCTTGCTTTTTTGGCTGCTCAGCATAAGGGAGGAAGGAGCAGTTTGTCTGGGAAATAGAGAGCCCTCGACCCTGGGGAGTTAGTCCTGCAGAGGAGCTTCAAACAGGAAACTTAGTCAACTCAGTCCTAAGTCACAAGCCACTTAAAAGTCCACCCTACCCTTTTGCTTTTGAGAGCATCATAGACAGGACACATAGCTCATGCTGTTGCAGCTCTATAAATGGAGCCCTTGAAATAAAGCTGAAGTAATACAGTGATGAATCAGGCCCAGGGAGCCGTGCGTGTGAGTGCCATTACTTGAGGGGAAAAAAGGAAAAACAGACTTTCTAATGTATTCTTGTAAATGTGAGTTACTGTTATTCAAGAAACGTAGAAAGGAATCTGTATTGTTCCAAAGTGAATGTCAAATGATTCTGTTCCTTGTGCCTTCTACCTACAGTGATGATGACAATTGATTCATTCCCTGTAGAAGTTTCTAGCTGTTTTCCTATCTTGGGTGTCTGCCTAGAAGTCACAGTTGTTGTCAGGCAGGTCTTTGATCTGTTGGCAATCACAGATGTGGCTAAAGACACTGGGATTGCTTCTTTCGGACTCAGTGCCAGAGAGTTTTATAAATCCCCTTTTATACAAAGATGGTAGGAAGCAGACAAGGGTTATTGCCCAAGGCAAGGAGTGCATGACAAAGCTTGAGAAGTACTAAACTGCTTGTTTTGTCTGTGCAAGAGCAAGAATATGATGGGCAAGCTCTTGTTTGTACAGAAATTTAAAATGTCACCAGATTATAAGGGAAACAGTCATGGTCCTCACTATGAGATGGAGCAGGCAGTCAGGGTGCTGGGCAGTCTGATGCTGGGCCCTGCAATCAGGTGATCAGATGCCTCTGAAAAGACAGTCTATTCCCTTTCTCTTTCTTTTCATGTTTTGGCCGTGTACAGCTCTCCCTTTGCTGTCACAAGCACTTGCTTGTCTTCAAAACTTTGCAAAATTTACCAGTATTTCTTCTGGTGATCTAGCCCTGATGTAGGACATTGTGAAGTCAGAAAAGCATCAGACACAATGCAATGCTGGGACTCGGAGGATGCAATTAGTGGCAACAGAAGGATGGACAGAACTGAATCTTTTGGCATTAGATTGAGCTGAGATTGCCTTAGCTATAAAATCCAACTATGGCCCCAGTGTCTGAGCATAGAATTAATAGGAAAGGTAGGTCAGGGGGGTTCTGGATAAGGAAACTGCCTCCTGATGTCTGCTTCTGCTGGATTCATGGAGAAACTCTTTAAGAATTAAAATGGGATGGTGCCAGAGAGCACATTAGACTCACATACTTTATTTCTTTCCTAAAGGAAACAAGTCTGCAGGATCCCCAAAGTGGCTTGCCACTGCCCAATAGGGTAGTATCCACATGCAAAACTTTGAGTTCCTCAAGGAAGAAGGCTTTTATTATGCGGCATCATTTTTGGTCTGCTTTTTCTGAACAGACATTTGCATGACAGCTACATGTACTTATAAATTGTATTCTAAAATCACAAGCCGTCCTAATTGAAGAAGTATTGTGTGGTGTCTTGCTGGGCAATTTTCACCAACAAGTGCCTCTGTGCAGAGTTGAAACAGAAAAGAGTAGGGATGCAGGTATTTGAATTAGGAGGAAGATTTGTGTTTCAGTCCAAGAGGTATCTGACCGAGGACCAATTCGTTATATTCACATAAACACAGAATTGCTTCGTGGTATGGTTGCACTGGTTGGTTTAACCTGTGGGGCACTGAAACCAGACCAAAGTTAAACAGATTTCATGTTGCTGCCAGTGCAACATGAGAGCAGTTGCTTCCAATGCCATCTTTGAAGAAACAGTGTTTTTTGTACCATGGGCACTGCTCTGGTGCTGGGTTTCAGGAAAAGAAGGCACCCTTCACTTTGGTGGATTTCAGCATAGTTTTCATGTCATCTATCCAGGATAATTCACATGACCATAATTAACATTAAAATGCACTTGTCATTTTCTATCTCCATGTCAGAAGAATGCTTCAAAAGAAAAAAAAAAAAGAAAAGCTTTGTGTCCATGATTAGTCATCACCAGTAATTTATTTTACTCTGATATAATTAAAAGAAAATATATTCAGAACCTACCCATTACAAAAGAAAGCTGTTACTAATGGGACCTGTTTCATTTAGCTCATGTATGGAGAAAGTTTACATTTACGTTAAAGTAATGCCAGTCTGGGGTTCCTAAACCCCCTAGGAAATGCCAACAAAATGATGGGGAACTAAAGAAAACTGGATATTGCCTTTTCTTCTGGAGGGACTGGAAAGTCTCCTGTCCACAGCCTCGGGGGATTCTCTAGGATACCACCTCCTTGGGAGGAAGCTGTGGGGCTGGAGATGTCCATCCCTGTGCTCTCAAGTGTCCCACCATAGAGAGCTGAGCGTTGTTCTTGTTACCATTAGGCTTGTACAAAGCTTTTTCTGCCATGATGGTACCTGTACCAGCTACTCTGGGAGCCTTCAGCTTTGCAGAGGACCCATGAGAGGATCCTTCTGGCAGCTCAGCTTGGAAGCAGAAAGCTGTATATGCTTTACTGTGCTTGGCTTAATCCAGTTGGCAATTGCAACAGCATTAAATGCATCTTTGCCCTGAGAACTGAACTGCGAGGCAATTCCACTGCTGTGCTAATTGCCATCACATACTGAGGATTTCCAAAGATATCCCTTGCCTGTGTCAGCCAAAGCATTTCCGTCCATTTCCCAAAACTGAGGGAGGCGACCAGGGTGCCGTGGCATAGCCCAGCAGGACCTGGCATGGAAAATAGCTTGCCTCAACATTTCCACTCTTCCGCTCCCATATAGGGACTCAAAATCCACTGGCAGCAGCAGGCAAAGGCCTGCTCGCAGCGACGAGGGAGAACAAAGTGCCGCCGATCCTGTCGGAGCTGTCAGCTTTGATAGTGGCAAGGGGGTAGCAGTGTATTTGTTATCCTTGACAGCAGCGAGCGGAATTAATTTTGGAGTGACTCCATGCTGTGGAATGAGGGCTGCCCTGCTCTGTGATGGATTTCCAGGCAAAATCTGTGATCTTATTTTGAATGCTTAAAGATTTTCAGTGGTTGGGCTCTAATCCCTTGAAAAAATTGGAATCTCTCCTTGACCTATGCTATTTGCAAGCAGCAGAGGCACAAAAAGCAGCCTCGTGCTATATCCAGGGCACTGCATGGACGCCACTCTCTTCTGAAGCACGTTTCCTCCATACGTGTGAGTCTGGGCTTGTTTATCCTTCCAGCCACCCAGCAAGACCCATTTGTCCTCAGGACTCTTAAATCAAGAGCAGAAACCTCTCTATTCCTAATGAATTTTGCACTGGGGCTTTTGGGAGAGAGAAGATATTTAAGAAATAGCTTATTTAATTTAGTAAATCAAACAGCTTTAGGAAACAGGGTGGCCCAAATACAAGGTGACATAAAAAACAAGACCTTTTACTTTTGTCTTACCGAATAAAGAGGCTAAAAATAAATTCCCAAATGAAAGTAAGTCAATAGATCCTTTATTGCTAACTATGCTTTCACCTTTTGAAATAAATGCTCCAGCCTTCCCTTCACGTCTCGCATTCAGCTAGTTTCCAGAGCACAAGCAGTCAATTCTGCATTATCTCAGTAGGACAGTTTTAATTTTAACACTATCTGCCCTGATCTCTCTTTGTCCAGTTAACATTTCCTTGACCTCGAGTTCAACCCCTTTTACAAAGTAACCTCAGGCTTTGATGGCAGTAATTCTACCTTCACCCCAATGGATCCTGAATACACAACCTCCAGGCCCAAAGGAGAAGATTAGCAGACTTTACCCTAATTACGTGTTATTGTGTAGTTGTTAAAAAAGGTTTTGGCTCCAGAAAATGAGGCTGTAGCCAGACAGAAGTTAGCCTGGGGTTCAAAAGTCTAGCAATCTTTGGCTCCACAGGCCTATAAAAGCAACGTGTTGACTGAATGCAAACAGCCTGCATGGTGAGAGGCCCCCTCGGAGGGGGTGACAGCAGGCCATCCGTCATGGGAGGCAGTGGGGGTCAGAGGAGTCCTTCTAATGACTCCTCACTGGCCTGTTAATGGAAAGCTCCATTTGATTCCTCCGTTGGTGGGAATGCCAGACTTTGTGATAGCTGCAACGGGCAGACCTTGGCATGCAAGCTCTGTTCTTGGGATCTTTGAAAAGATGAGACATGTTTGATGCACATTTGGAAAAAGTCCCCCTGGTGCAGTAGGTGCCTGGAACACGCTAACCTGCCATTTCTCTAGACGCTTGTTTTAGGTTGGTGTAATGAGCACCTATCAACAATTAATGATGGTTGTTGCGGGAAGGGGAGGCGGGGAGAAGTATCAGGAGTGCCTTTGGTGAAGTGAGAAGCAGTCAGTCATCTCCTCACCTTCAAGCATTAAATGTCATGAGGGGTCAAAAGGTTTTGTGAGGAATGCAAAGTTTGGAATATTTTTAATTAAACTACATCCTTTGAAATTCTTTCAAGTCAATCTTCAAACAAATCAGGTCTTAAATCAACACCCTTTAAAAGCACATACACCTCTGGTAAGTGTTTTCCTGCAAGCTCTACTGGGTATCACAGAAAGCGATTAATTTAATTTTTATGTGAGTGATTATAAACCTCCACTTACTTTTATGTCGATTCACCATAGGATATATTAATATTCCTTTCCCCTGAATACCAGAATTCCTTATCCTTGTAGACTTGGTGTGTTTGTATCTGAATGAGTTCACTGTCTGTATTTACCAGTGTCTTAAATACAAGGGTTACAAGTTCGGAGTATCGCTGGCTTTGTTATCCTAAAACATGCTTGCTTCTTTGTTTGTTTTTTATAATCTATTTTTGTGAAATGCTTGTCTCACAGAGTTACTGATTGGGGGTTATTTTCATCATCCTATAAATAGAAGCTACAGTTGACATACAAATAACTGTACTAGTCATTGGAGTTTAAGGCCCTTTTGGAAAGTTTTACTTGCTTGAAAATATTCAGCAGCTGGCTAAATCCCACAACAAATTATATATAGCAGTGAAATCAAACTTGACCCAAATGTTTAAAACACACTATTTGCCATTAGAAGGTAGTGGCTGGTTTGGTTTCCATCCTGGCTGTCATTTTCAGATCTCTACAATTTCTGTGTTATTTTTGTGACCGACACACATGGGATTCAAAAGACTCTCTGCGAACAAAGACCTTTGATCCCTGGATTAACTCTTCTAACACTCTCCTTAAGCAACTAGGATAATAAAATTATTACCTCATTATTTATTTTGAGAGAATACTTTAACTGTCCTCTGAGGAGAAGGGCTGGAGGGGCCGCCCCAGTCTCCGGAGTGGAAGCTGGTGGCAAGGGGTGGCACCTATCAGTGTGAATAGTTCAAATTCCAGCTGTAAACCTGACGTGAGCCCAGAAAAGTCCTCCTTTTGGGAGCTCCAGCGTGTGCCCTAGCTTCTCCAGGGCCATGTCTGTGCTACGCAAGGGTAGTCTCTGACCCCAGGCCAGGTAGTGCAAGATGACTCTTGTCCACGTTGCTCAAGAATAACTACTCTCTTCAGTGCAGCGTAGCTGGATTTGGGATAGTTCTTGGCCTGGGTCTCTTCTGGCCCCATGCAGCCTTGAGAGCTTATTATTAAGCATTTATGATTTACTAATTCAAAGTATGTATTGCCTGCTTGTGGTGTGTCATGACAGCATGTAGGGGATTTGAGGACACAAGGCCTATTGGAATAACATCAGACAACTGTCATGGGCTGAGGGAGTTAAACTTGCTGCAGTCCAAGTCCATTTTGTCTGTCTGGAGCAGAGCCTGGAGCAAACTATTCTGTCAACTGCGTCCAGGCTTCCTCTCCAAGGAAACTAGTCATTTTGCTTCTGAAGGGAGCCTGGGAGTGAGCGAGCATATATGCAGCATGAATGATGAGCGGATCAGATGCTGGCAGCAAACAGGAAGCTGAAGTATGTGGCAGTGGAGATGTTTGTTGATCTTTGACAGGGGCCTGTTTCATCCATGGCACGGGTATCATTTATGCTTGAAAATAACCCGCATTTAGTACTCAATGCAGCCAAAGCTTCATCCATTTAAACTCATACTCAGTTTGCAGCAGTGGAGCTACACAGCAAGGGTCTTTATGGAAAGCTTAGTGGCAAGTCCCCTTTTGCTCTGAACACGGTTACTGCACAGGCACAGCTACAGCTGTTGTGGAAGGTGGCCTAATCTGGAATGAAGACAGTATCTCATGAAACTGTGGCTTGTTCGGTACTCTGAAGGCCTGCATTTTGCCACTATACTTTGAGCTGTTTCAGTTTTAAATATGTCACATATCCTGTTTCATGAGAAGCAGAACAAGGAAGCCCAACTTCCTATGGATTTTCATCTGACCTTCCCACGGTAATCACAGTTTCTCTCAAAAGTCTGTAAGACTTCCCCAGTCCCCTCAGGTCTGCTACACATCCGCACATTAATCTTTACTTACTCCTATTTCCTCTAATTTCCCATTTTTTCTTTACCTCATTTCACCCCAGCGTCCCTTAACTGCATGATGAGGTAGCACAGCGCTCCAGATGCTCTCACCCATATGCACGCTCATCAGAAAGCAGAGATGTATGGTGATTGTCTAGGCAGAAGGCCTTATGGAGCTCATATTAGAACTTTTCTCTGTTTCTCTTTTCTCTGATTTGCATCAGTTACTTTTCTCTGCCCACCTGTTGATTTTCACAAGTTTTGTGGGAGCTCATCTCCCATCAGAAGTTCTCCGTTTTTGTCTGACATGATTGTCAGCAGCTGTCACATTTAAAAGCTACCCGGGTAGGAGGTGAATTGCAGACAAACTGAGATACAGATAGAAAGACGGCATGAATAGGGAAGCTCAAGTTCCTCCGGAAATGAGGCTAAAGAGAAGGTGATGGTAAGATCACCTTGGAGCTCCACCAGCAGCCGGCACAGAGAACACAGCTGCCAAGCAGGGCAAAGCTGTTCCCCAAAGCTGTTTTTTTCTAAAAAAGTAGAGTGACCAGTGCAAAAGGGAAGTTCCTCTAAATGTGATTTCTTTATGCCTTCTTGCCAGGTTGCTGTATTCACAAGGAATATCACCACAGTATATAGGAAACACCAATACGGTGATTCCACCCATACCAACAGGCAGAATTTAAACAATTAAGCTGAGAGGCTTTATGGCTATGTAACAATGCAGTGTTACACATTATCTTACTGCTTTAGCTTCACTTACACACCTTCAACACTTTGGTCACCCCAGGTGAGTTCACTGGTGGTAATGCATATAGAGCAGAGCCATATAGATACACACAGTGAAGATCCACTCTGTTACATGCCTGTGAAGTCAGCAGGGTCCAAAATCTGACAAAGTTAATCTTCAGAGTAACAGCCTCCAGAGACATTTGGCGCTTGCATTTTTGGTGTGTATTTTTCTGCAGACAAAGCTGACAGTTCATGCTTATTTTTGCTTTTGGACTTTACAGCTAACACATGTAACTGGACCAAGGACAATATACTGCAGAGGATTTTAATCCTAAAAAGCAGGAAGAAAGTGTTTCTGAGGAGCCTAAACCTAAAACCATGATAGAAAACCCAGCTTGAAGAAAAAGCTGACAACTCAATATGTGCTTACCTGACATTTTCCTGATGCCTGGAGTTATGTCTGTGCTTTGTCACAGAGATCTCTTTTGAGGAAAAGGACATGCAGGTCTCATCTGAGATCAGCAGCAGCTTTTCCATCGTCTAAGTTCCTTGAAAGCCACCTCATGCTCAGATCATCTTTAATACAGGCTGGTAGCATAAGGCCTTGCAGAAAAGCAGCGCTGGCCACTTTCTTTTGAAAAGCTAGGGATTTAGGAGTCAAACACTCGTGTAATGGGTTATGTTTCTTCTCTAGAAGATCTGGAGCCCTTCTCTGCATGAGAGATTTCAAACCCAAATGACAAGAAGACCTTTCTGTTTTTGTCAGTGATGCCACTGTTCAACAGGGGGTCAGGACTGCAATGCCTCAGTAGCAGTCACTTTGCAGAGCTCACCTATAAGGGACAGGCTGACTACTAGGACCACGGAGTCATTCCTTCTCTTTCTTACCTGTCTTTACCTCTTTGCTTCATTCTTTAGCAGATGGATAGGAGTCTCCTCAGTTCCAAGCTAATCAATAACCTGCCTATCCATATAATCCCACTATACAGGGGTGATATGGCTCTAAGCCTCTGCAGGCAAAAGGAAAACATTACATCCACTAGGACAAAATAGAAAAGGTTGGTTCCTTCTCTAGGGATCCCACATAAGGAAAAAGTAGTGGAGGTTCACCCTGTCCTGTGAGAATCTGGGGGGTTGGACCTCGAGGATATTTCAAGCACCTTCCTTGCAGGTATCTCTCGGAGACCTTAACTCTCAGATACAAGTGATTTCAAACACAACCCTGATCTTGGTGTTTCTTATTGACTAAATGACTGTCTCAGTAAGTGGGCTGTTTGGATCACCTGTCTGAGGTGTGTATCTCTAGCAGCTGGTACGCAATGTCCGGGTGCCTGACTCATGTCCCTAAAAGGAAAGCAGTGTGAGTGTGACTCTATCCCATGTTTCTAACAGGTGTTTAAGCTTGAAAAGAGGGCGTAAGCCAAAGTTGTAGAAGCCACAAAGAATATCTCCTTGGAAAACCTTCTTGGTACCTTCTATACAGCAAGTAGGCAAAACAGATAACTTAAAAACATAGTCAGACCATTCACTCTATAAATCAATGCAGCCCAAATCACTCATCAGAGAGGAACATGAGGTCTATAAACAACAGCTTCTTGCCGTGGACAAGTTAAATCAATGATAAAGATCTGAAACACACAGTGCGTCAGAGATTTCCTTCTTTAAGCTCTCTTGTGTATTTCCCCATCTCCGCTCTTACACAGCCCCTTTTACAACAGAAACAGAATGCCATTTTTTGCAGGACAGCACAGCCTTTTATTGAGAAAGCCAAAATTAATGGGTTTGAGTGCCAAGAGTCCTTCTGTAGCGACATCTCTTCTATGTTGTAGGAAGTATTGATGGCTTTTTGTTTGTCATTTCAGCTGCATGGGCTAGAAATATATGTGGCTTCACTGTGTATTTTCTATTCCAGGCATGAATCCCATTGGCCTTTCACTTGCAGGAACCCCTGGTAACCTCAGCCGAAGTTTTCTAGGGTGGAAAAAAAAAAAAAGGGTTATTCAATCACTGGAATGCTACACTAGGCCTTGGGAGATCTAGTTTGTGATCTCTTCATAGCATTTCTGGACTTTTTTTTTCCCCCTCCAATAAGTCATATAGTCTCTCAGGTCCCCATGTGTAAACCAAAGGTAACAGCGCTTCACACAACACCATGAAGGTTAGCACATGACATTCTTGCAGCAAAAGGGTAGACTGCTAATGAAAGTAAATCATATGAAAATCACTGCTGGTGTCTGAGTCGTTCCAACAACCTGAGACAGTTCTTTCTTTTACAGTTAAGCCAGCCAGACACCTAGCAGAACTATGGATCTGAACACAAATCTTGGTGATACCAAGTATCTGATGAAGAAACACTGTTACCACTATAATTGCTATCTTTGGAAAACTCTTTTAATGTTTACAACAAATAATCCTGGGTTTAGCTGTTAGCAGGAATGTCAAGAATATGAATTGCCTTGCTTCTCTCCTTTGGGAATACTTATGCATCAGTCAGTATAGTGGGACATACTTGTGAAGGTAAATATGGGGCAAAAGGGGAAGGTAATGAAAACAGAATTTGTTCCATTGCTTCAATGCACTTCATACCATGTGGTACCATAGCATGGGAAATACTCTTGCAAAGATTACATCCATGCTAGCTCTGGTTCATGGTCTCGCCTATTCTTGAGCTTGCTACAACCAGTCATCATCTCAAGGTCTGTCAACAAAACTGCAGCTGTGCCCCTGAATGGCAGATTCACGTTTCTACTCATCAAAACCACTCCAAGAGATTTTTAAGAGAGGTAAAGACTGAAATCAATAAATATGAAACTTTAGCATGGAAGTGCAAATCTTTGCTATCTCAGGTGGTCCTGTTCCATTCTCTTCTTTATAAACTCATGAAGCTCCAGTGAACAAGTATGGCACCACACTTGGAGCAAAGCTGTTCCAGGTCAAAACGTTCTGATGCTTAAAAATTTTTTCCTAAGTTCTAGATTATATTCACCCATGGCCAGCTTACACTTGGTGTTAATCATCTTGACATTGTCCTCTAGCTCCACTATTTTTTCTCTCTCCTCTGTTTTACCCCTGAGGTGCAACAAACATATCACATCACAGTTCTTGTTCTCCTAGACAAGTTAAGTGCTTTCAGTTGCTTGTCATTACTTTGTTCACTATATTTCTTCCAGCTTGCATTCATCTTTTCTGAACACAAGCAATCAGAACTACAGACAGAGGAGTTTTCACAATTACAATGACATTAATAGTTTCTTTTCTCTCCTCAAAAAGGATTTATGGGGAAGGCAGTTGCCTTTTTCACAGTCAGATCACATTGATGGATCATAATCATTCTGTGACCAACTGATGCTCTTCGTTATCTCTGCCTTTCATGTATTTCCAACCCGCGAATTCTAGCAAAAAATCTTATTAGTAATTGATTTTGCAATCATAATCATAGAATCATAGATCATTTAGGTGGTAAAGGATCTATAAGATCGAGTCTAACATAATGTTGCATTTTATGCCATTGTTATTACTCTAGACTCAAAGTTGCCCAGTTCTTTTAAAATAGCCTTCTCACTCACTGTGATGACAAATACTTTAAAGTAAGAATTCTCACCAGCTTTCATTAGCTCGTTTCTATTTCTGTGCCAATTCTCTGGTGACAGTATTGAACAAGATGTCCCCTGGCCAATCTTTTAGAAGTTTTCCTTTCAACATCACCCACTGACTTCTCTTTGTTATTCTCCTATATTTGCAGTAAACATCTTTGTCGAATTAGTAATTTCCCAGTGATACTCCTCAAATGACTTACCCACCTTTCATTTCTCCTGAAATATAGTTCTTACAGGAAGAAATCTGGATAGCCTGGCATGGTGCACTTTGATTTCTTCATTTTATCCCCATATCTCTAACTAATATTTCTTCAAAACACATTTTAGTTACTATTACTGATTTAACAAAAGAAAAAAAAATCTCCAAGAGGTGTTGGTATTTTGTTCTGGATGAAAGTGGTTTATCTGGAAACTGTAATCTTTTTTTTTTTAAACTCTCTACGCTAGGAAAGAATACAAAATAGTGAGGCACCTCTTTTTCCTGCATTGATTTCCCCACATCCTCTCTAACTGAGTGAGTTCATTTTATGATCTATGTAAATGTCACCTTGAGAAAAATACTGTTTTCAAAAAGGACAGTACTCTTTGCAGGTGTAATAATCACTACTAAAATGATCTCAGAATATAATGCCTTGTTTGTTTTCTGTTCTGATCCAGTATGTCTCAGTGACACTTATTTTAGGTACTTATCATTAAGAATTTATGGGGTGTTCTTTTCTAGAGCCCTGAGAGCAGTGAGTAAATGAGATATTTGTGTCAATATCAGTTCTCACATTAGCACTTATAATGCCTTCTCCTGCATTACCCGATGGGGCCATGAATTATGGGAAACAAACTTCCAGTTTCTGGATGGGTCATTTACAAAATAGTTGTAAAATCCACTCCTAACAGAGCTTTGCACATAACTAAACAATGATCTGCTAATTGATCTTCAGGGATCACTTTAGTTCCCACTGAAAATAATGTAAAGGTTCCCATCTCTTTTACTAAAAGCTGGGTCACGCCCCAGGAAAGCAGATTAGTTCAGGAATATTAATGGGAATTCATAGCGACTAAAACTAATCTGAAATAATTGTATAAGAAATGCTTGTAGAAAAAGACTGTGTAAAAAACTGTGACACTCACCTTGCTCTAGAGGCACTGCTTGATCAAAGTGTGTGGTAAAAGCTTCATGATCTGGGGAGAAATTGCTTTAACTGAGGATAGATCTTACTATGAAGGTTCTAATTGCACTGTTTAGCAATCGCACAGTGGATGCTTTGAAAATCAAGCAAAGAAAACTTGCACATATCAAATATTATCCACTAGCTAAAGACTATGTGCAAGCAAGGATGGTGGTTCTTTCTTAACCATCACACCAAGGCCTTGAACTGCTACGGTTTGATTATTAAGAAGCCAAATCTCTATGGCAAGAGTCTGCAAGACATTTCACTCCTGGGTTTTGTCACAAAGAGGGATTTGTACCACTCATTCACCAGAAAGTTAAACAATCTAATCAGAAGTTTGTGGAGCTGTCCAGTTTGCATAAGCCTGCTGAAATTTAAAACAAACATTACGTATGTGGAGAGCAGCAGGAAGTAGAATATCCTTTAGAAACCAACTGTTTGCTGCCCAGCTTATAAAGAAGCTGCTAGTTTTCAACTTAGATGTCACTTGTATTCTCATCTACTCATTTAATATTGTCTACATGTGATATAACAATTAACATAAAAGTGGGGTTTTATGTCTTTGGCGTTTCTGTGTTAAGACATATCTCTGTTTGTAGTCATTCTCTCCTCAAGAAATAATTGAGATGAACAACCATAAGACAGTTACCGTCAAGTTCTGAAAGGCATGAAGATCAAGGACCAGTCATTCTGGCTAGGTAAACGGATGATGAGCAGAGGCAGGCATATGATAACAGAAAGGGCAAATATTTTAGTTCAGATGAACCAAATAATGAAGACAAAAATAGAGGGGTTTTTTTACCTTATTTGTACTCTCCATAAACTTAAAAATAATTTATTCCACATGGTAAATCTTGCCTGGACTTGGCACTAACTCAAGACCATACATGCCAGTGAATTCCCACATCAGATATCCTTGTAGAACACAAGCCTTTGGGGAGGCTGTGGGTCATTATCAGGTGTATTTACCCACAGTGTGTAACTCCTGACTCACAGAGCTTGTTTTACAACTTTGCTAAGAACATAAGGGGAGTGCCTGGGTGTGGGATTGCCATTCTGTCAAGAAAAAAACCAAAACAAAATTTATAGCAAGGAGTGTTCGGAGCAGGTATCCTGTGTGAATGAACGTATTGTATGGGCTGCAGGCCAGTTACGTCCTCTGCTCATTTGCTAAGCTGCTGTGGTTCAGTGTGTGCATGTATTTATTTTGCATCTCTATAAACGGAAAGTGGAAGTCCAACCTGGCTGGCCTAATTTGATAGGTAGCTCACTAGTTTGGTAAGTCTGGCCAAATAATTTTTTCCACAGAGATACGCATATCCACTCGGTGAAACTCCACCTGACTGCCTGCTGTTGGTTACAGCTGGTCACAGGTCAGGCTGGTCAGGCTTTGGAGAGATGCTGCTGTTTCTGAGACTGCTTGGACCTTCGAGGGACCAAACTGGAAGAAACAGTATGAAGGGCTTTAATGATCCTGACAGCGCCCACCACAGACACCTAGTGCACAACTTTCTGTGCACCCTAACCACTCTTGAAAACTGTGGCATCAACGGCCACACACTGCATGAGGGCAGGGTGGCTGGGTTAATCTGGTTTAAGTGAAAACCTGCTCATGTAGTTTACCACAAAGTTATATCCACTTTCTTAGGTCAGAAGGTATGCTGAAGTGGTTACCCATAGGGAGCTGCATGCTGTGTGGTTACAGAGCTTCCTGGGGACATGCTCACTGGGCAAGTGGCTCTCAAGGTTAGGCTCTGCCACGTGGGACACTCAGTTTTTTCAGCAGGCCAGCATGTCTACAGGCCAGTGGTTCTTGAAGGGGAGAATGGCCACTGTGGTGCAACAGCAGAAACAGAGACACAGGGCTCAAGGGTCTTTCTTCCTTCCATGTAAAGAAGGAGGATTCAAAGGTAAGAGAGCAAGAAGGATGTGAGTGATAGGCTGCATCCACTGCTATTCTACTTTGCTCGAGGAAGAGGACAGCGGAGGACACACCAAGTAGCCCCACCATCTGATCCTGGGACAGGGACAGCAGTGACATTCCTGACATGGCAGGGACTCAGGCAGAATGTCCTCCTCAAAATCAGCTAGAATTTGCAGTCTGGCATTCTACATAAACCAGCCTTGATACTGAGTGGAAACCCATGCTGAAACCTGTGGTGGTTCAGCTGTCCCACATTCAGAGAAGTGATGACCATCGGGAGGGTGGCATGTGTACACAGCTGGGGAGCAATTGTGTCGGCCACCTGTGTTTTACCTGCTGGAACGAATCTGTCACAGCCCTAATTTTCTCCTTTTAATTAAAGAGCTTTTTAAGGTTTCTAATTTTTGACCAACGTTTTGATGAGTTTTAAAGCTCTTAATAAACTGTTGGCATTATTGTGTCAATTGTATCATTTGGGTAAGAAGCTTAACCCAATGTCTAAAACTGAATGCATTTTGTTGAGTCTATTTTTAATCTTTAAACATGAAATCTAAATATATTTCTAGACAGTCAGAAAGGTGATTATCTCTGTTCTCTCCATCTAAGGCAATGTGCTTTCCTAATAATGTTATTTATAGCTAGAGGCTGTTAAAGTGTAGCACAGACAGTCTGCCTACATATCATGTAAAACTGCTTGCCGGAGTAATTACACATTTTTTTTTAAGCAGTGTGGTAACAGCGAGATGGCTGAGTACTAAGTAGGAGCTTGCCTGGCTGCTTACCTGCATGTCCCAAAAGCACAGGTCAGCTCCAGATATGCTGGATCTGAAGGACCTTGCCATGCTGTGCTGCACTCTCCCTTTACAGATTTTTTACTAAATGACTCCGATGCACAGATCAGAGCCATATGTCTTCTCTGACAGGGTAAAGCTACAGAGCAACCCCACACTTCTCAGACTTGAAAGGCATTGCACTAAGTCCAAAATTGAGCCACGCAGATGGCTGGAGAGTAATGCGGAGCACCACCACTTGTCATACAACTGAGAGGCTCTGCTTGGAACATTATCATTGGTTCCCAAATCAAAAACTCTGTGGGTCTGCTCAAGGTGTTCCTGGATGACTTTTGGAAATGATTATTCACATCCTTCCAGATAAAGAAAGGTTAAATAGATTGGGATTTGAGGTTAAAAAAACCCAAGCCCAAAAGCAACAAGAAAAAGGCTGGGGCCTATGCAGGAAATTTTAACATCCTATGTGGTGAAGGGAAGAAAAATTCAGAACCACAATTCACTGTTTGTAGTGATTTGGAAATGAAAGCATACTCAATGAAGTGACTTGGTTTAAAACACACACACAGCAAAAGAATTGTTTTCGAGCAGCCCATACATGCACAGTGGAAATCACTGCCACAGATATTCTAGAAGCCAAAAGTTCACATGTGTTTAAAAAGGGATCAGGAAAATACTTGAAAGACCAACCCTTGCCAACTATTTTAGATGGAACCTCTGGCTCAAGAAGTCTATAAGCTGACTGTGAGAAGCAGGTTGGATACCTCAGGGAAAGATCACCAGTTAGCTGCATGCACCTCTGCTATTCCTTAAACACCTTTTGCCAGCCATTACCAAAATTGGTAGATTGGGCTAGATAGACTTCTGATCAACCAAAGCACATCAGTTCTTATAATTTAATGTTCTGCCTCTTGCCTGTCAAAGAAGCAACTTCAAGCAGTTATTTTTTTTATAGCTAGCGAAGAAAACACAGAAAAGTGGAAGAATGAAAAGTGAAAGATGCACAGTCTCAAAAAAAGAACTCAGGACAAACTAGGAAATAAGTGTCATTTGAACTGATAAATTTTTCATCACGATGAATTGTTGCTAAATGGTTAGATAGATAAAGGGATATAGGGAAGTCAGCAGGAAAGTTAAAATATGGACCTTGATCAAGAGTATCCCAGTAAATCAAGATTACAGTGCTTAATAACACCTAAGCAAATCTCTAACTTAATGGTGGTAACTGTATTCTTCAAGGAAGGGAAGAACAAGGTGAAAAAGAATTCTAAAAGCTGCAGAACTGTCTAGAGAGGGAAAAAAATTATCAGAGGACCCATTTCCAGCATCTGTGAGAGAGACAGATGAGCAATTTGAGATGAATTTTTAAAACCTAGCAAGATTAAAAAAAAGAATAAAGACCAAGAATACTCATATTTTCTTGTATTTACTCTGTCTTTTATGTGCTCAGTACCTTTGCTGAAGATTATTAATAATGATAGATTTGAAAGTTGGTTTCAGATTGTTGTAATCGTGATTCAGGGCCTAAATGTCAAAGAATGATGGGAAACACTGGGACTTGTCTGGAATGACCTTAAAGATTAAAAAATGGTGGCAGGGGTAAGGGGGGGAAGCAGAAACACAATGAAAGACTGATCTATGGGTTAAGGTACCAGGTGTGCTTTGAGACATGGCTCCACTCCCTTTGTTCTGAGTGGACTTTTCTGAGTAGTCACTGTTAAGTCTTTAGTTTGGCCTTTGGTACCCTGCATGTGTGGTCTGTTTGCGCTTCTTGAGGAAGCACCAGCCTCTCCTTCAAGCAGCCAGCCGAAGCAGTGTCACCTCAGCAGTGACCTGGTGGCGTAGCTGTAAACCAGGTGGTACTAGCAGAAAGCAAGACTGCACAGAAACCAGTAACAAATGTGTCATTTTTATTATAGGAAAAACAGGAAACATCTGAAAGAGGCTATCAGGCTTCCGAAAAGCGCCAATTTGTTTGTAAAGACATTGCTAAAACATTACAGCAATTTTCACCATATAAGGTAAAGAAAAGGACTAGATACAGCAAAGATTTTTTTCCTCCATAAGCAGCAGTATTACTCAAAGAAATTGATATGTTACCAGGAACAAGCTGAAAAAAAACCCACAAAAAAACCCCACAAATTAGGAGGAATGATAAAGCTCTTGTGTCAGGAAGACTTCTCCTTCTTGTCCCCAGGCAAAGAAACAAGTTCAAATACTTTAACCGTCCTTTGGAATGAGGGATGTTTCAGCACTCTCCAGAAGTTAATCTTGCTTTTACCATGTCAGTCGCTTCTATGAACTAGCCAGGAAACTATTGACTCTAGCAGCTATCCTATTAGGGAAAGCAAAGCTGTTCATGTAGATCACAAGTGAAGCACAGGATAAATTATGATTTAATTGTAGCTATTAAATATGAAGTCACACATGAGTAATTGGAGGAACTGCCAGAAAGAATTTTAAAGGAAAGCCAAGGACTTTGTAATCCTGGATCTCTAAAAAGTTTTCTCTTGAGTGTGAGTGAAAACACTAGACTATGGATTGGTCTAAGCAGGGCAGGTACATGAGCAGGATCTGCATGTGAGTTATCTGGGGACCCTGGCATCAACACAGCTTTTTGCACAGTGTTGTTCCCCTGAATAAGGGCTAATTAGCCCACAGCCGGCCCTGCCATAGCATAACTAATGCTGCTTCCAGTTTGGGAGATATTTGTTTAGTACCCACTGTAGGGATCTCGGACACTGCAGTGAAACCGATGACTCTCTGGGATTAGTATATGTTCAAATAGTGTAAGGAAATGTTTGTATAATTTCCATTAAAGGACAGATATCAACATTCCCATATAAGATACCCCAAAGATATCTAAAAGATGAAGTCTCTCAGAGTTGAAAGAGCTATGGTGGCTGGGCATTTTTAGTCAGATATGCTTTTGCTATAGTGTAAGTATTTGTCTCATTTATTTCTTTCGGGACATGTATGTTGAAGTCTATGCAAAGGAAATTAATCACTGCCATGGGATAGACAGGTTTCTTTGGTGCATTTAGAAGATAATTTTGAAGCCTTGCCAATTCCAGACTCAGTTTTAAGGATTTTTTCAGACTGGGACGAAGTAACAGGGCATTTTTCCAACTAAGTTAGTGTAAGCTACCCAGCATAGTTTAATGGAAAATTACCATAACTTCTGCTATATATCAGTATCTTCTGCTCGCTTCTAGTCAGTTGGGCAGATGGATGAGAAAATACTGATTTTTTAATCAGATAAGACCGTACTGATGTTCCTGTGCTGACCATTTGCTGGACTTGTACTTCATAGACTCATAGAATCATAGAATGCATTAGGTTGAAAGGGACCTTTAAAGGTCACCTAGTCCAACCCCTCTGCAGTAAGCACTTTTAACTAGATCAGGTTGCTCAGAGCCCCATCAGGCCTGACCTTGAATATTTCCAGGGATATTCAGGGATTCCAGGCCCCAGGGATGGGGCCTCTACTACCTCTCTGGCCAACCTGTTCCAGTGATCTACCACCTTCATATTGAAGAACTTTTCCCTAATATCCAACTTAAAGATCCCCTTTTCTAGTTTAAAACCATTACCCCTTGTCCTGTTGCCACTTGGCAATCGTTCAGATTATTCTCACAGACAGTCAAGCTTCAGATCACTACTGGGTTGGCGATCAGGGAGTACAGCTGGATAAATGGGTTTGGCATTTTAATCGAGTAGGGTTGCTCTTATAGGAGATACAAAGACAGCTAAAGGAAGGAAGGAAAGAATGGCTAGACTTCTTTGACTAGCTGAAAAAGAAAAAAACCAGTAGCTTTGTAGTAGCATTGTGGAGTCTGAGCATTTAGTTTCTTGCCTTTTGTCCCTGCAGTCTCAGTTTGTAAAAAATTGAAAGTTTTGAGAGCAAAGCTCTACCTGGAGAAGGTGATGAGGCTTAGCTTTTGGTCACTAAACTTAAATCAAACGGATCTGAATACTGTCATGACCAGTACACATGTTTGTCTGGGGGTGTGTCTGTATTTCACCTCAACGTGACTCATGTTTAATAGCTATGACTCTATTTGCTAAATCCTTCCTCCAAATTTCCCAGATTGATATCAGCCTTCATATGTTTAAAATGAAAGCACTACCAAAAGTTATTAGAGACAGTTAACTTGTATCTGTGGCAATAAAGAAGATGCAGTAGGCCACTCCAAGAGCAATACAGAAAAACCAACCTATTAGAAAAGAGTACGGAAGGCAGGTTTGTATTGTCTGGGAAAGTGAAAGGATGGAAGGCCCACATTTCTAAATGAAGAGTAAGGAAGATATTAAAAGGCTGTTTGGAGTCATATTAGAGGGGAATTACCCTGTTGAGATGGTGTTTCCTTAAACAAAGATTTTAAAAAATCCATGTACTCTAAATATAGCAGTCTCCTAAGAGAGAGAAAACTAGTATGTGAACTCTTCTCAATAGAAAATGAAAAAAATCTGGGAAGGCAAAAATCATAGTTGGAGAAAAAAGCCAGCCCAGATCAAACTTGCTGACATACTGTCACAAAATGTGCTGCAACCCTCTGGATAGCAATAACACATAAAGTGTAAGTAGCTGTGTGAGGGAGATAATCTCCCAAGCCATGGGAGATTAGCAACATTATAGTTATGGTAATGCATCAACTCATGGTTTAAAGAACTATCGTGATGTATTTCCATGAGCCAGTACCAAAACTGTTGGTACAAAACCAGTATGAACACACAGACCAATAGTTTAGGGGTACTCATTGCAAAGCTGCGTGTCAGAACAAGGTAGCTGGAGAAATGGCAGGTGTTACCTTTTAGCATGCGTCATCATTTGGAGCTTGTCTGACGTTAGTTTCCTGGCACCTCATGTCTTGGAGTTGCTACAACAAAGTATTTGTCCTCAGATATCCCTAAACTGATTATTTTTCATCACGTCATACAGCAGAGAAGAAAAGGGGAATCTCAGGTTTTACTTCTCTTTTTGTTTCCATGGACACAGTTTTCTAACTATGGAATCAAGATCTGTTTCCTTCATTAACTTCGTTCTTGGAACAAACTTCCCTATCAGCTTTTACAAGTCATTGAAATAATTTTGGAAAAAAACCCCCAACCCTCAAAAAAGTGAAAAGAAAACAAACAAAAGACTGAAATTAAACCACAAGCTACAATTCCAAGTAAACAGGAAGTTGTAGGTTAAGGCTAAATAGAAAACATCATTTAATAAATTGTCTTAGAGGGAATTTTATGAGGGTGTAACACTATGATTTAATATAAAAGCTCTCTTCTAATTTTTTTTTGATGACAGGCTTTACACTTGTTGGTTTGGTTCTTGCTTGCTAGCACCGCTTGTTGCATGTGACATGTAATATGCACTTGTGCACCTTGCTTGCTAGGAATCTGTAGCAATAATCATCATTTATCAGAAAAAAAATAAAAGAAGATATGTTAGATATGTTCAGGTATTTTCATCTGGAATGCCTCCCAGCTAACACCTCGTTAAAGTAATGCTTAGCAATTTCACGTTACTTTACTGTTTCTAAGGGTTACTTCTTCAGACGTGCAGAAGCTATTGTTCCTCATGACAGACTAAACCTGTGGCAAGCCTGACATTTAAGAAGGCAAAGTCGTAGTCTTCAGTTATGTCATGAGTTGTTGACTAGCCTTGAGTTTGCAGCAGCACTGAAAGCTGCTCAGGGCTAAGGAAAAGGTTTGTTCATTGAATGGCAGGGCCAAGTGAACACAATAGGGTCAGGCTCCATCTGCACGACGTGCTGCAGAATTTCCTTCCTTCCCTGTGCTGTGCATCTGTTGGGAGCTGCTGCTTGCCAGCTGCCAGTTCCCGCTGTCCCCCTTCTGCCAAAAACCAGCTGAGGTAGGTGGGATGTATTGGAAAATTGAGGTCTGGGAAAGAGGAAGAACCGCACTGTGCCAGAAATATCAGGGATCAGGGAGAGGTGAATGAAAAGGTGTGCGATTTAGTATGTGCCAGAGAGACCAAGCTGGCTTTTGCAAGGGGTGTTTTGGCTAAGAACAGAGGTCAGGAAACAGAAGGATTTGTGAGGAAGGATTTAGAGATGGGAGCAAATAATATTTAGGATGTCAACACTAATATTAAGTAATTTTTAAATTTAAAAAATATATTAACAGTATATCTATCCAGTATTGCAGTTTAGTTGTAAAAGTAAATGCTAGCCAGTGTTTGCACAACGTTTATGCTGCATTGCCACTGCTTCTTACTTGGCTGCTGGAAGATTTCTGCATAAGGCAACTCTGAACCAGATCCTGAAAGAGACACATTGGCCAGCAGTCTTGTGGCTAGCAAGGGTGCTAGACATACCAGATCTGCTGGATCTGTTTCCTTCTCTGTGAACTTTATGCATAGGTGATTTAATCTACAGTTTAAGTGTCTTTTGAGACCAGTAAATCCTTCTGAGAACAGAAATATTTACTGGCCTCAAAATGAAAAGGTGTGCTTCTTAACAAAGATGTATCAAACTCCAAGAAGTATTTACTTTTGAGTAAAGAACAAGATGATGTAGCCCAAAGGTTAATTTTTCTGCAAGTGGCATTGCAGTGCCTGAAAGACTTAGAGCTAAACAAATTCTTCAATTAAAATGATGGTTTCTTCCCATCAAAATGTACACTGCAAATCAGCATCAGTCCAGCACAGCAAAATTCACTTAATGGAAGACTGGCCTTGTTCCACAGAGGTGTCCTCCCCTTCTCATTGCATTCCAGATGCCCAGAGATTTATTGAGGTTGTTTAAAAGAGCTGGTCTTCTTTGAACATGCCTCTTTGAACAAGCCTGGTGTAGTTGTTGAAATCAGCCTACCCTTATGGAGGCTTGCAGTCTAATGCTAATAAACCTGTCCAATGCATCTAACCTTAAAACTCGGAAGTTTTGCACTGCAGGAGGCAGATAACATCAGTAACTATCTAACCCTAGAAAATACGATACACTTTTATCTTATCTTTGTGCCATCTCCTGAGCCAGCAGATGTTCTCTTCCTCCTGGGCAGGAGAGTAAGAACCAGCTAAAATGTCTGCAGCAGCTGTTCACACTCATGCCTCCACCCTGGAGGACCTGAGCTGCTGCTGACAGCTGCACTCTACGTTTTGCAATCCTCCCTTCCCTGAATCATCTTGCAAACCCCAGCGGAGGCCACAACCACAATCTGAGTAAAAATAATACACATACATATGTCAAGCGGATGTTTAGAAGTCCTGTTTTGGAACTTGCTTGTCTGCAGAGGTATCAATGAAAACGCATGCATACTTAGTGTTCTTAAAAGCACATGTTATATATATATATCTACCTTCAATTTCTGTATGTGTCTCCATATGTGTGCCCATATTCAGCTGTGTGAATGTATGGGATTATTAAACTTAGAGCATCCGGTTCATAGAATAGGGTCTCCTAACTTTCAAAATTGGAGTCATTAAAATGCTTTTTAGAAGAAACTTTGGTGTACTACCTCCCATACAAAATGGTTGTCTGTGGCTACCAAGAGATCAGGTCAACCATGACTTTCTCTGAAAGTCTCCAAGGATGGAGATCCCATGTTCCTCTGGGCATTCTCGCTCTGGTGCTGCACTGCCCTTCTCATGAACAAGTTTTTCCCTAAAGTCCAGTCTCAACTCGCATCCATTGCCTGTGATATTTTCAGGCAAAATAATTAGACATGAAGTAGGACTCATAAAATCTTTTGTGCTCCAGGTTGCACAGGAATCTGTACAGCTAACGCTACGGGGACTGGTACTGGAGCTTGCCTGAGCATGTGTTTGTATGCACAGCTTGGGCATCAGCCCTCCTACTGGCTGCTCCATAAATGACTGAAATCATTGTGCATGCTCTAATTGTGTATGTGCTACTCTAACCACCTGGGATTTTGAAAAAACAGGTTTGAAAGTGTGAACACGCGATATCTGTTTCCTTTAAAATCATAATTGTTCCTGGCTTCAGTTTACTGTGCCAAATGCGGCAGGAAGCGAATGTCAATAAAGGATTTTTAGCTGGATGTCGACACTGCTGAGGTATACAAACATTTATTAGAGGTAGTCATGGTAACTGGAACAATGTATTACACAGGCTTAATATGCAATTCTTATAAATGTAGTATTCTGCTGCTCCAAAGGCAGAAACTTCTGACTGTTCCAGGATCTAAAGTGGCTATTCAAAAGTGTTGTCAAATACATCACAGGGAATAAACTTTTAAAATTCAAAGAAGTATTAAAACTGGTTGCAGAATTACTAAAGTTCAAGAATCAACTTAAAATTCACCCTTCAGAGAATGGGAACTATCTCATGCTTCATCAGGAAGTGATAACTTGAGTTAAAAATCCTCACAGGCATGTTATAAAAAAAATTCCAGGATCAGATTATCTTGGATTTATCATATTTATCTCCCTCCAGGCCAGAAATTTCTCTCCACTAGGAACAATACTCTGCCTTAAATTCGTTACTTCATTGATTGGTGCATTGAAATTTCATGATTAACTGACATTAACACTTGCTGTGAAAACTGCCTGTGGATGCAGAGCCGAGTGTTTGTCACTGAACTTCCACTAGCAGACTGTGCAGATATTTTTGTGTAGAAGAATCTCTCCTGTGTGACAAATAACCTCACCATTCTCATGGCAGGGCTTTAATTAAGTCTCTCTTCTGTGATCAGCAGAACCTGCTCTGCTTGACATGAGAATCTTCTGTCATCTGCTTTTGCCCCTGGTCATCATTAGGAGAACGAAAGCCTCAAAATCAGTCAAAGCAAATGAAAAGGAAAATGTAAAAAGTACTTTCCAGAATGTTTAAAATAATTTTCCACTTAAGAACAGGAAAAACCCTTTGGTTCCTCATTGAATTCCATATCCCATATGAATGCTGACTTGTTGTTACTAGGTGCTTAAGAAGTCAAGTTGACAAATTTGTCAACAATATTGTCAACAATAACACAAACATATTCTCTTAGAGGAAAATCTCCTCCATCCCAATTACACCCATTATTGTAATACCTCATGCCAGTACTAGAAATAGAGGCCAATTTTGCATCTCTCAAGCTAAAGACTGCACTTTTAATCTCTTAAATCTGAAATTAGATGGATGAGATGTGAGATGTGTGGTGGTGAATGTGCATGTCAGGACATAACCCTGCAATTCCCTTCATCTTTCTTCAGAGCTGAACACCAAATTATGTGAGCTTCTAATGTTCAAAAGATTCAGAAGTTCGAATCGTTATTAGTATCACTATCTCAGCCTGCTTTTAGGAAGAACTAGATTAGCAAAGCAGGTATATCGCACTCCATACATCTCCGCTGTGATTCACAAGTCTGTTGTCTCCGTGCTTGCTATTGCTGGGTGACCCAAGAGAGGAACTGAAATATTACAGAAAATTGCATTGAAGTTGAAACTAAAGGAGAGAGAGTGGTGGAAAACCTTCAAGAATCAGACTGGAAAAAGGGGACAGTGGGGAGGTACAGAAAAAGGACATGATGGATAGAAGGGTTGTACAAAGAGAAGGGAGATCTTCAGATATGTAGCCTGGCTGGCGTATAACTGGCTTTGCTTTAGTGTCACTGAACGGTGCATGCAATTTTCTTTGTGATGGTCTCTATTATATCTTTAAGTTCTGAGTTTGAAAAGGGCTTTTTGGGGAGGATGCTATTTTCTTGGGACACACACACACACACATCATAGCAACTATGTGTTTCCCCTGAGCCCCTGGTGTAACAGCGTACAGCCATTTGCTGTCTCTCTGTGACAGACCTATCTTCTGAGACCACAGGCCACCAAAGCATGCACTTACAAGTGGTGCCTACAAATTGAAAAATATTTTCAGTCCTTCTAGCTGCAGCCACATGAATAAAGTTTAACTGCTTTTTTCCTCATTCCTTTCCCATTTGAACTAACAACTTGAGAGCTGACAGAGCAGCTTGACTGAACGTGAAGGTGGTAATCGACAAAAACTTCCATGATAATTGTCATTAAGTTCCAGATTACATTCAAGGCACTGTGAAGCTCATGTTTTGTCCTGCAGTTGGCCACTCAGGGCTGGCTTGGTGCTTTTGACAGTACAGAGTGCATTGTGAATGATCCCATCTTCTGAAAAGCCTCTATAAGAGAGGCTGTTTGAGGGTCACAAAGAAGGTGGCTTATGGTTGCATGAAAGCATTTCAGGTCACAACAAAAGCTTTTCCTGATTTCTTCAGGAAAGAATGTAGTCCTTTCAAGTTGTGGTAAATTATTGGCACTGATTAGAGTGCATCACCTACTGTTTCTGCTATGATCCGCTAATCTACAGTGCAGGAACTAACTGTGCCTAAGGGAGCTCCTCTGGGATGAACATCACTCAGCATGTTGGTCATCATGATGCTCGCCAACTGACTCCTGTGATGCTTCAAAAAACACTGCCTTCTGTAACATGACGTTATTTCCCCCAGGTCCCCATTGTAACTCCTCTGTGACAGCCTGAGCAACACTGGGACCCTCCTAGGCCCAGGAAAAGGAGGGGTAAGATTTTAAGAGCAAATCTTAAAGCCTATTAATCACTGTTGTTTTCTTTGGTCCAGAGGGAAAACAAGGACAAATACTGAATGCTCATGAAAGCACAAACTTGGAAAACAAGATTTAGACTCAGGAAAAAGATCGTGAAAAACTTCCTAATCATGACAAACAGAAGCTGAACTACAGCTTTTTAAATAGTATCTGCTGTGAACGGGGGGATCGAATAAAATGGTTTGACAATGCCATCATCTAGTACTACTGGGGTCCTGTAAATCGGTGAGAAATACAGAATTGTACAACAGCTCCAGTAGGGTAAGAAGTGCCCAGCCTCTTGCAAGATGAAGGTAAGATGCAAGCAGGCCAATCTGTGGTTAGTTTCACTCGGTGTGTTTGCACTGGATAGTATGAATGATTATTAATAACAATGAAGCCACTGTGTTACATCTATTGTCAAAAAGTGACAAATATTTTGTAATAAAAAGAAACAATTTCAAATTAAGAGTAAGTTTGGTGTCATGGTAAGCTTGAAATGATGAGTGTTCCCATATGTCGTCGTTTATCCCCAGCCACTAACTAAGCACCATGCAGCCCCTTGCTCACCCCTCCACAAAATGGGATGGGGAAAAAAATCTTGTGGGTTGAGATAAAGACAGTTTAATAGGATAACAAAGGAGGAAGATAAAAATAATAGCAATAGTAGTAGAAGTAGTAATCATAATAAAAACAACAACAACAACATAAACAACAATAATGTGCTACACAAATGCAATTACTCACCACATGCAGAAGCGGGAAAAAAACCCCAAAATACCAGAAATGCCTAGTCTGTTTCCAAGTGGTAATTCCGCCTCCTGGGGTGTCTCCCCAGTTGTATCTGGAGCATGACATTATGCTGTATGGAATATCTCTTTGGACAGCCTGGGTCAGCTGTCCTAGCTGTGCTGTCCCAGCTTCTTGTGCACTTGGCAGGGTGTGGGAAGCTGAAAAGTCCTTGACTTAGTGTAGATGCTGCAACTACCTAGTGATTTAAAAAACATCAGTGTGTTGTCAACTTTATTCTCACACAAAATCCAAACCACAGCACCATTCTGGCTACTATATAGAAAGTAATCTCAAGCAAAACCAGGATACCATAGGTTCTAGGCAATGAGGTTTCTGATGTTTAGTCTGAATGTTTGAGATGTGTGTGGTTCAGGCCAGCCCAGTGAGAGCTACACATGTACATGGCATTCTGTAAATGCTGTGCCAGCCAGTCTACGCACAGATAGATACTTCTAGATAGATGTGTATATATATATAGATGTATGTATACAAGTTTCTGGGCACATACATAGTTAAATGTACATATTTATACATTTAAAGGGTTATACAGTAGCTATATTACTCAAACATATTGCAGATCTAAGTGGGAAATCATCACTGAAACAAGAGAAACAGTGCATAAGTCATCTCTTGAAACCTGTTACAGCAGTGTACCATCTTCTGCTCTATATTTAAAAAGCCCAGACCCTTAAATGGGCAATTTCTTGCAGATCCAGATAATCCAAACCAACATCTTTATTGTTTATTGCAACCCTTGCCCCATCAGCAACTGCAGTCATGGAGACTGTATATGTTTGGCAATATCATAACAGGGATAATGGGCAAAATCCTCTCCATATTCCTCATTCTGCCCAATGTCTTTGACTTCCTGCTTTGAACAATCACCCTCCACAAGCCAAGCATGAAGAACTTGAGCTATGGTTTCACTCACCTCCATTTTACATCGGTCACAGCATACAATGGAGTGTTAGACTGTATGGCTCTATGCAGTTTATGAAGTCATTCAGGATTTCACTCCATGACATTCTGGTTACCTAAAGAGACTTTGTATGTTTGTATATTTTTGGACACTAGCTTCATATAAAAGAAAATAACAGTCCTGAAAGGAAGATTTATTTATGACTAGAAAAAAAAGTGGTGGCTTGTGCGTGTGTGATTCACTGTTTATATTTATTCATCTATCCGCTTGGACCACCACATGCATAAAAATGTAGTGTAATTCAAATAGAGCAGAATCTGCTCAGTCCTTTTTAATGATGGAGTATAAAATGGTGCACATAAGAGATTTTATACTGAGATTACTTTTATGTTAAGCTTGGAAGAAATTAAAAACCTGCAGTAATTTTTTTTTCTACAAACTGGGAATATTTTGTGTATTTTTAGACTGATCTGGAATCAATAAAGATGTATTCCTAATTTCTTGCAATACTTAACTTTTATGACAACCCAAATAAATCCTTCCATATCTGCCAGTAGGACCTATTAGATGCAAAACAAAGAGCCAAATTCAGTGGTTACCCTCTGACTGGTTAGAGTGTTAATTAAAAACTCAAATTTCCCTTTTGGTGTCAGAAGGTCAAGTGACCTGGGTTAACACACAAAGTTACAGGATGAAGCCTTTGGGTTTTGTGACTTTGAAGGTACTTTGGTCCCCGCAGGCTGTCCCCAGCAGCTTTGGCAGGAGCAGCCCTGTACTCTCTTTCTTCTCCAGGCACCTGGACCATCCAGCCTTGGAGATACAGCCCCAGCAGTTGGTCTGACTGCATCTCCCAGAAAGCACAAGTGGCACAGCCATTTTCATGTTTTAAATGAACATTTTGGGAGTCTAGAGGAAAGTGGTGAGATTTCGGCCATAGCAAAGTAGGAGAGACCGATGTCTCAGCTTCCCACTTCCTAGATGTGGGATGAGGCATCTTCATCTCATACTCCCTTGAGGACACAGACACAAAGAGTAATTTTTTCCCCAGCTCTTTAAAAAAAAGCTGTAGGAGAAAAGATGTGGGCTCCAGATCCCAAGGGGCTGGAGATGCCTGTTGTTAGCTCTGAAGTGGGAACTCAGCTTCTGAAAAGGGAGTGAGTTGAGACACTTTTCTGTGCAATTTCTAATTGGTTGTATTTATGTAACAGCCTAATGAGAGCTGGGATTCATCTTAATGAATGTCAGATGCTTAGGAAAGGCAAATGCCTAACTCTGGGTTTGGGATTTCCCTCTGGGAACAAGGCATGTAAGACACAGCGCAGGCATTGTAATACGTGACTTAATTTGCCTTGGCATTTTATGAGTTACATCCTGTAGGTATTTAGCTAGCAATCACTTCACATAGCATATAAATACAAATATAAAAAAAATCCCTGGCTTTGGTCATCCCTGCCCTGTTGATTTTGTTTACTCGTAAATGGGTATGGATCTTCACATACAGGTTGTTCTGAAAAATAAGGAATTAGGAAAATCTTTGTAACAGTAGTGTCATTCTTAGAGTCACACCCTGGAACAAAAGTGATACACACAACTTCTGTTACTATCTAAAAGGATACAACCGAGTCCACATTTCAGTATTTTCAAGAAGTTGTTCAAACACAGCCACAGTCTGGTGCCTTTTCTGATGTCTCTGTGCAAGTCAAATGGTAAAACATCTGCTGAAATGAGTTTGCTTTTCTTTGTGGAAACCTTTGTAAACTACATGAATGAGGGGCGGAATGAGAAGAAGCTAGCCCACCAAACAGTGTGCTGATCCCTTTACCTGAGAAAGCCATTTGCTCTTTGCCAGCAGAAAGCTGGAATTTGTCAAGTAGACGGTTCATTATCCTTGTTCCTACCAAGCAGGTGTGTGACATATGCCAAAGCTGCAAGCAAAAGGGGAGCACAATGCGAAAACCATTAGATAATAATTCTTATAGTTACAAGAATAATATAGTTGTTATGAGCACTACAAACCATTAATCTTAGTAGCAAAGCACTAAAAGCTGAAATCCATCTTTGTTTTCCTTTCCTAAGGCACTAAAAGAAATGAACTCAGAGATCTACAGGCCCCACAGAGACACGTCACATTTTCATTTCCTTCTCCTTTAGAGATAACAATGGATCCCTGAAGGCTGTTCCTCTTGTCTAGTTAAGGTTAATGACTTGTGCTTGACGACATTAAAACCTGCTTCTGCCACTGTTTCGTCTGCTTTGAGGAGTGACTGACAGCCAACCAGAGTCTGGGGGAGAAAGAAAAACTCACTGCAGCCTGCCTCACCCATTAATCTCAAAGCTAAACTCTGGCAGCTGGATACCAGCGAGCAAAAGTGCAGCCTTGATGCCTGACCTTGGCAATACCTTCTGCTCCATGGTCTAATGGGTGGAGGGACAGAGCCTGTGGGAACTGCCGTGGGCAGGCAGAATGACGTGCTCAGGGTTGGAAAGGTGGCAGGGAGAATGGCAGGGCACCAGGAGCACAGCACCCACCACAGAGGAGTGGACAGGGTGGTCATTCACCTTTGTGCTGGTCTCAGTCACTTTCAGGGAATGTGAGAAAAGAGCTTCATTCTTCCAGTCATGGGATGTTAAAACTTTATTGGAGGGGAGCAGGCAGAGGTGCCTGTAACCTCAACAGAGTTCTTCCAAGAGGGGTTCAGAGTGTGTTCTCCCAGCTCCTATTTTCCCCTAGAGTGGGGTTGAAAAGAAGAGCAATCATTCACACATATCTTTGTTGGATACAATTTTCTTACATCTCGATCCTTAAAGATTAGCATGTCACAGGCATCTCTGTTACCTAGCAACTAAGATAAAGCCAAGAAAAAGGCCTAAATATCAATTCCTAAAGAGTAATCTAAACACTAATATAGTAAGCTTTAAACTCTTACAGAGTCTTCCTTTTATTACTAATGAAACTATCCTGCCTTTTCCTAACGTAATAAAGAAATTCTCATCCTAATGAACTCTGCCGCTATTGATCCACGTCTATTTTTGAAGTGGCCCTTGTGGTCTTCAAATGTTTTGTTGGCACAGCTTTACATTGTAAATCTTTCATGTTAGCCACTGAACATCAAAATTACTTTGGTGACTTCTGGCGTGATGAAAGTAAACAAGATAATTCTTTATCTAGAGGTGCCTAAAAGAAAACCTCATCTTTGAACAATCCCAGATATTGTGACAACTTGCAAACCCAATCTGTACCTTGCATTTTTCCTCCAACCTTCCCTCTTTGTAAAGTGTAACATTCTGCAGAACAGAAGTGGTACCACAGGTCCTTCTTGCTGTTTTCATTCATAAAGCTATTCAGCATGGTTAGCAAACAACGTCTCTGTTCTAGCTGCTCCAAGAGTCATTAAATACAGGAAAGGGCTGCTCATTAAAATGATGATAAGAGCCAAGTGTCTATCAGACTCCCAAAAAAATGCAGTCCTTTGGGGACTGCAAAAGCACCAGCAGAACTTATAGCAGGCTTCCCAGTAATCTTCCAGGGGAATGATAATGGCTCTAAATTCCCATTGCCACAGGCCAAAAAAGGTCTTCTGATTCAGTTAGCTTGCAGGCAGAGCTTGTGAGTAACAGTTTTAAACAGATGTCATTAAAACCAGAATTTGACCCAAAGACTTCTGTACTTATGTTCATAGAATCATAGAAACATTTAAGTTAGAAAGACCCTTAAGATCATTGAACCCAACCATTAATGTAGCATTGCCAAGTCCACCACTAAACCATGTCCCTAAGTGTCTTATCTGCATATCTTTTAAAGACCTCTGGGGATGGTGTGTCAACCACTTCCCCAGGGCAGCTTGATCCCGTGACTGACAACCCTTTTGGTGAAGAATTTTTTTCTAATATCTGATCTAAACCTCCCCTGGAGCAACTTGAGGTCTTTTTCTCTCATCTTGTCATTTATAAACATGAAGTTGCAAGTGTACACCTGATCTAGATGGGTGCACCATCACTCATTTTGCATGGTTTGCTCACTCTCAGTTTTGGTTGGACAATTTTCTAACAGTCTTGTTTTGTTTGATTGGATTAGTTCATTGATCTCCTGGAGCACTCATGCCACTTCTGGGTCTGGCCAACTTGATTAAGACCCAATGCCATTCAGGGTCTTAATTGTCAGGGCTTACTTGCCTTTGCAAAGTGGTGTGTTGGAGCATTTGTTGAAAGGAGATTTCCATAGGAAACCCCTGACCTATCTGCATAAAACCTAATTTTGCTGTCCCTACAGCTCCCTTCCCAACAGATCTCAAATCAGAGGATGTAGCAGGAATGTCCCAAGGATTAAATTAATCACTTTAGGATTTGGCTCAATGCAGAGTTATGGCAGCTGCTTGTAACAACTTCCCCTGCAATTCCTCTGGGTCCTTCCAAAAGAACATATATTTCTCACCCCAGTCTTGATAAGGGACCCTTCTTGCCCTTCTGATAGTTAGAGTCCCTAAGATCTGAGTGGCATCTTCTCAGAGGGTGAGGAAATTTCTAGGGCTTAGGTCTAAAATTTCTGCCTCTCTCACAAATAGACGTCCTTCCTGCCCTGTCACACCAAAGTTGGTACAACCAATCACCTGTTGATTCCCCAGGTTATTCTTGACACGTTATCTGAATTTTTTGCAGAACATCATAATTAAAATGATGAATTTTAGTGGTATCCTGTCTCTATGTTTTTTCTCCAAGTAGGTTATGAATAACTGGTTAGCAGTTGGTTGTCTCCAAGTGGTTGGTAGTAAAATTCAGTGTTTAATCGGGAGCTGTGTTGGTATAGAGTCACTTACTTTATTTACTTCCTCATCAGACCCATCTAGCCTATTCCAAATGTCTCCATCCCAGTTGCTATCACACATAGTGTGATATATCACACATAGTGAGCAATATACCGGTTTAAACGTTCTGTGGATTTATAATGAAACATTGCTATAGGATGTCAGAGGTAAATATTTTATGTTTTAAAAAGACACTATTTTAAGAGCTGAAATAACGGACAGTAATTTAAATTTCTAAGTTAAATAAGTCACTTCACCTCCTATCAGTGAGAATGCGAGGAGGGTTCCAGTCATATGCCTGACTACAAATGTGGAAAACACTGTGTGATGGTTAATGGAGACGGCAGTTTATTATCTCCTTTCCACCAGTAATTCCAGTCTTGTGTATATTTCTTGGTTTAGATGTTTTTTTATTGTATCTGAAATGCATAGGTTTTTATCATGCAGACTGTGATTCTGTAGTATGTGGCAGGTAGGTGTGCCAGACTCTGGATTCCTTTGGTAGAGCTGCATTCTTCATATTTTTTTCTTTTTCAAAATGCCCTGAGGCTTATCTTTCTGCTCCATTAACAAATATATTTAGAGTTGTCAGGGCCTGGAAGAGTTGTCTGGGCCTGGAACAGGCTGCCCAGGGAGGTGGTTGAGTCACCTTCCCTGGATGTGTTCAAAAAAAGGGTAAATTAGGTACTTAGGGATATGGTTTAGCTTAGGATGGGATTGGTTGGACTTGATGACCTTCAAATGTCTTTTCCAACCTTGTGAATCTGTGATTCTGTGATTCTGTGATAGCTGTGCAGACTTTTATGAGGTCTTGATTTCTACCTTGTAATAGCGTTTAGTGATGTTTTCTTGCTTTCTCTATACCCTGTGGCACTAATTTTATTTATTTTTTTGAGATGTGCTCTTTTCCCAGACTTGCTGCCAGCCTTTAATTTAGCTTTACTTTTCAATCCTTTGTTGAAAAATCACTCTTCCACCTTCTAATTTCTTCTTCTAACTTCTAAGCCTCTCAGTTCTCAATTTTCCATATTGCAGCTAACAGCCAACACATCCTTTCCTTCCTTTTCCTGGGTCTGTCTTTATTTTATACATATCCTTCCAATTAGGGAATTAATTCCACATGGCTTTCAGATCAAGGTTCACTGCCTTTAGTCAGTCCTTATCCCACTCAGGATCTTGCAATCCATTTTCCTTCAAACCTTTTTTCAGTAGATACCATTTATCAGGGGAATCAGTTGTCATTCTAACGCAAGGATCCTGCTCACTATCGTCCATTAATTCTGCCACCCAATGTTATGGAGACAGGCAGATTTATCTGGGGTCCTTGGTAGAACAACAAAACAAAAAGTTGCTGTTACAATCAAAGCTGTATTTTAACTTGGACCCTCTACAGATAGGACCCTTTTACAAAACTACTATGGGAGATCCTCTGCAGAGCAGGTCATTTTAATAAATTGACCATAGTTTGAGCTCAAATTACATGTAGAAAATTCACTCAAGCCTTGGAGGAAGCATCCTATTGGATGATCATGGGCCTGCCATCCAGCAGCAGCAGCTCTACTCTAAGTCCCATCTAAGTTCCCAAGACTCCTTTAAAAGAAATATGCGTACAGGACAAGCTGGACCACGTCTAATAGCCATCTGCCCCACAATATGACACACAAAGAGTTTGGAGCAGGGAGCACTGTACACAGGACCTGATGCAGTTGCCCACTGGCACAGAGCACCAAGTTTCTGACACTGCCCTTCGCAGCCATCCTGGCAGGAGCACAGCTGTGAGGTGCCCTAGGAAGATTCTCTCCTTCCAACATGCATCTAAGGCTGGACACAGAAGGGTTAGGTTGAAGAATGAATTTTATTGGATGCCCCACCTGCATATATTGCTCACAGGCCCAGGGGCATACAGCTCCCCAGATTTAGAGTCAAGCCATTGACCGCAGCTCTTTGGGTGCAACCATCCAGAGAATTGTTTATGCACCAAGTGGTCCATCTGTCAAATCCATGTCTCCCCAACTTAGAGACATGGACGTTGTGTGGCACAGTCTCAAATGCTTTGCATGAATGAAGGTAGACGACATTGATTGCTCTTCCTTTATTGCAGAGATCCTGTCCTCCAAATGGCACAGCAGCATTGGCTATTGCAGGCCTCATGGCTGCATTCCTGAGGACCCAAAGCAGCTGATCACTGGTGCAGAGAACATGGCGTCCAACCTGTCCTACCCTCTGGCCCAGCTTTGAGGCTACATTGCCCAGGTAGACATGACGTGGATGCTTTGCAGGGACTGGGAAGCCATGTGGCTTCTCTGCATGTCTTGGACTGAACTTGGCCTCTGGAGAAATGTGAAGAGATGCCAGGGATGGGTGAGCAATCCAGATCATCCACACAGGAAGGGACAGGGCTATGGGGAGATGGGAACCACAACAACCTTGGTCAGGAAGGCTTGCGATGAAAAAAAACAACCAAACCAGTATAGGCAAGAAAGCCTCAGAAGACCATGAAAGTTCCTCTGCCTCTTCCCCAGGGACAGGCTAAACTGCAGGTCTAAAACCTTCCAGCAACCCCCAGCATGACATGGGGACATCTGAAGGTTTCTTGCAGGAGCAGTCCTGCAAAGTTGGAGTTCTTCCAGAGGAAGCCAAGACCAGCAGGACACTTCTTGTTCCCTTGCACACCCCACCGCACCCCCAACCCCCACTTAATGGTGCCTTGTCATTTCCAGGGAAGTGGACAGACAAGCCTCATCTTCTATGGGGACAGATTGCTGAAGAAAGAGCATCTTCATCAATTATGACATGGTCTGCTGGCTGGAAGCCAACACTACCCGGCTGGTCAGGCATGTCTACTGCCTCCTCCTGAAAGAGCTCTGGCACCAGCACTCCAAGAAGAAAGTATGAGGAAAAGCCAAGAAGAGGAGAGCTTCTCTAGCTCCTCGTGCAACTCCAGCTAGAGCGTGCATCTGTCAGATTAGGACATAAAAGGCAGTGGTGCAAGTGAGTGATGCTGTCCATGCATGGTAGGACATGAGGAAGGAGAGAACAGATATCTATGGCTGTGAGATGCCCCATCCTGACAGGGCAGTCATGTCCCCATGAGGTTCCTGGTGGGTGCCCATGTCCCACTGAAATGCCTGATGCATTCCCATGTCCCAGTGGTATGTGGTGGTTGCTCCTCATGTCCCTGTACAGTGACAGTGGCCCATGCCTGGCTATCACCCACCGGATTCCTTAAGTATTAGGATCTCCAAGGCGGGTGGGAGGGCAAGCATCACAGCAGGAAGAGGGGCAGGTGTTAGGAAGTGGGTGGATAACAATTCCAACTGCATTATTTTCATCCAGCTAACAGTGAATTCTCTTCGTGATGACAGCCAGCTGGTGCATCAGGACATGCTTCAGCCCACCATAGGCTCCTGGGGTAAAGGCACCTCCACTGAGTACAACCTCTTCTGCTGGCTGGAGGCCATTATCACCCCAATATTCATCTGTTTATGTTCAAGGTGCCAGCAAACCTTGCCAAGGACAGTTGGAAAAGCAGTATTTTCTGAGTGAAATATAAAATGATATGAACAAAGACTGAATTTGACTGTAGACTCCACTGTGCCCTCAGTAATCACTTCATGGCAGCACTGTGTTTAAACAGTTTAAGCCAAGTTCTGCTTCATTCATTCCTACAATTCCACCAATGTCAAATGTTTTCCATTGCTCATATTGTTGCTTCATAGAGTTTTCCCTAGTTGAGGATGATTCTGCTTAAATTATGTAATAATTGCCTTGAATTTGCCAGCACAAGCTACATAAAATGTCTTCAGCATCTCAACTTCTTAAACATAATTCTTTCTCTCCTTGCTATTATTATTTTCCTTTTGTGATCCTCATTCTGGCCTGAATCAGAAGTAAAAGAAAGCTCAGATCTGTGAATATAAAAGTCCTGGAAAAGGATATAATAATTTCATCGTACTTACTTAAGTCTGTCTAGATTTAACTTTCCCTGCTCCCATGGACATATATTATACGGTTGAAACTGATTTCACACCAAACTGTCTGATTATCATCTTTCCCTGCAGACATATTTTCTGGAACCAGCTGACTTTGACAAAGGACTTCAGTTTGAGTAACACTGCCTTGTAACATGTTAGACACAGTATCTGACCTTTTTGTCCATGGTGGCAGAAACTGGGACTATCTTGGGTTTGTTTCCAACTTGGGGACACCTTGCACATTAATGAGACATTACCTTAGACCGTGTATGTCCACTGTGCAGCCATATTCAGGGAATAAGAAGTAAGGGATGATGATATCTGCAATACACATTTAGTTTTGAGCAGTGGTAATGGGAATCTTAAATTTTCTCCAAAATCCCTTTTTTTTCCCTCAAATGAATCTTCCCTTTTCAAGGTCCATGCAGCCACATGAAGATGTAATTACTAAACTGTTTGGATATAAGTAGGGATTTAAGTCCCTTTGAAACAAAACACTTGTACTTATTTATCTTTTAGTTGTTGTTCTTGTCTTTGTTCATGTTCTTATATTGTATTATTTAATTACTTGGGACATAAAGGGAAAAACAATCTAGTAGCACTTGCATGGAAAAAAGAAAAGCGTTTCTCTACAAAACCCTTAGAACTTTTCCTATTCAACAGTCTTCTGTTATTTGTTTGATTAGTACATTTGTTTTATCTCAATGATTTAACTGGGAAATTTGAGTTTTTAACTGGTTTTGGACTTCTCTGTGAAAACAGAGAAAGTAGGACTTGGTCATTGGCAATAGTGGTTTTGGGCCATTATTCTAAACATTTTTCATGGTAACATCTTCTGTGAGTTTCAGTTAAGTCCTCCTACAGTTTTGAAACTACTGCCTCACTTTGTGAGGCAGGGAGGGCGGGTTTCCTGCAGATTATAGCTCAGGGCAGAATCCACACTTTTTTCCCCACATGTATGTAGGAAGTTATGAATCAGCAAGCATAAATCCAGAATGCTTTCTTAAGGCTGGCTATTTCTCATCCTTATGAGTCAGTAGCACCTTTTCCATCCAGCTTGACTGTCTCCCCACCTACTCTTCTGGAAAATAAAAATAATGTGAAAAAAAAAGGAATTCAAACGATTTAATTCAAAACCCCCACAATACTCCCACACAAAGATTGTCCTTGCCAATTTTGACGTACAATCACACAGGAGAAAACTCTGAATAAGGCAAAGACTTGCATACTGTTCTTAGAACGGACTTGTTGGCTACTTTGGAGAAGTCTGATGTTGCTACAACAGTCGCGTGTCAGCTTTCTCCTGCAGCCTGTGTCTTTTCTCTAGTGCAACAAGGAGAATTTTGCCTATTCTCGGGTTTGAAAAGTGTGGCAGAGACAGGCTTGAGCAGAAGACAGAGCAAGAAGGCTTGAGTAAATTGGAAAACCAGTGATGACACTTTCCCTAAGCTCCACAGGCACTGCCATCAGAGGCTACAGTCACATCTACATGGAAGTGGTTACAGTAGGAGTCAATCACAGAATGACAGAATGTTAGGAGTTGGAAGGGACCTCAAAAGATCATCTAGTCCAACACCCTTGCCAGAACAGGATCACCTAGACTAGATCACACAGGAATGTATCTTGGTGTGTTTTTGCCAGAGAAAGAGACTCTACAACCTCTCTGGGCAGTCTGTTCCAGTGCTCTGTCACCCTCACAGAGAAAGAGTTTCTCCTTATATACACATGGAACTTCCTGTGCTTCAGTTGATGGAGGTCTACTGAGCAGTGATGGGATAAAGCATCTGCAGTGTCCACTGCAAACCTGCTCAGCATCCCTTCAGATTCTATTATCCCACAGTGCTTGATCTAAAAGAATGTGGATTATTTATGTGACTTGAGAAAGATACGCTCAGTACTCTGCCACACACTAAGTGTGGTCAATAGAAAACTTTGACATGTACCAAAGGTACATGAACACAGAAATTATGTGGGACAGATAAAATGGGGTGGACCATCCAGTATGAGAGCTAGGATGCTTTGGAATAAGAGGAGCTGCTGTAAATATTTTGGGTTTTTTTTTTTTTTAAATGAGAACAGACAAAAACCCCCAAACCAAAGCATAAGGGCAAGACAAAGAAAACACAGGTTTCAGACAAGGCAGGAGGTATATATGGTACAGTGACACTGATAAGGTATTTACTAGTCCAGTATCACATTTTAGAATCTTGAAGATTCATTGAAATAATGCTTAATTAAAAACCAAAAAGCAAATGTGCATAATTTATACAAATATTCAGAAATAATTATGCATTATTTGGTTCTATGAGGAAAAATAAAGGATCAGTTGGATAGCAAAGTTGAGTATTTGTAAGAGCAGACACAACAGAATGAAAGTTGTATATGGATCAGTATAATATTTAATTACACAATCATTTCCTTTTTCCAGGACCCCTGTACTAAACAGTGTACCCTACTAGGTTCTTCTCTAGGGACAGATCAGGAATGTGAAGTGAGTAGTCTGCTCTCCCAGATCACTGCATCGGTTGTGGGGAAATTCAGGTGAACAGTGAATGAAGCTGAAGGACCAATGATAACCTCATAGTTGAGGTAACTAGAGTGTCACCATAGTTGAGATATCTTTTTTCTTGCTGAATGGAATTCTACTTCTGTGTCTACCAGAGACTTTAGACATGGTGATAAGCCAAACTTTGACAAGATGCCTCCAAACTCACATTCCTCATCTTCTGTGCACCCATGTGAACCTGCTGAGCACTCCCAGATACAGTCTAAGGAAGCTGAGCTTCACATCCAGAGCTGTTAAGTAGGCTAAAAAGTCAGGCTGCAGGTGTCTCATAAAAAGTATGTGAAACAATTAATTATTTTCCCTTTAGAGATGGTGAGTAGTAAGCATTAAATAAGGCTTGGAAAAATAACTATACACAAAACCAAAATATTGAAGACCTGCTATTGCAATAGTATCGGTAGTTAAGGCAAGGATAGAAGAGGCATCTTATACAAATAATGGTAATGCATAATTGTCTTACTCCTAACTAGCCCAATGTTCAATGTGTATGGTTGCTCAAGGAAATCATCTTCACTGTCTTAACTCTGGGCATGCTCTTCTGCTTTCTTCATGTTCTTGGAATATCACTCTTTTCCTTACTTTTTGAGAAAATGACAAAGTGAAATTCCATCATCTGGTATTATACTGGCTTCTACAACAGGAAGATAAATGAATTAGTTACAGTGGAAGATATCTACGCAGCCCCTGGAGGTAATAGAAAAAATGGTACCAGGAAGTTAGGGTATGAAATAGGTAGCTTTCTCTGCAAAATTAGCTTTGGGAAGGTTTAAACCTATGCTTTAAAATTGTATTTCTGTTGACAACAGGGAAAAAGTGCCCTGCTAGGCCCTGGAGCAGCGACAAACCTGTTGGCAAAACCCCTGTTGAACTCTGGCGTCCATAAATCCTAGTCCCACTGCCTCTTTCTTCTCTTTCTCTCTCTATGACATGTATAACTTCATCTTCTTACTTCTAGCTCCCTTTTTAAACTTCCTCCTTCTCATTTAGTCTCGGCCTCCAACCTTCTTCTCCTGCCCTGTGCTCAAACAATCCAAACTTCCCTTTCTGTCTCTGTGTCCTGATCTCATGGCCACCGTCATCTCGTTACTTCCTTCAGTGACTCATACTTGGCAAAGTGTTTGAAAACACTTCTATTAAAATAGAAAGTCTTCAGCATTGTTCAAATTTGGAGGCATGGCAAGCTTCACCTGTGCCACACTTGTGTTAAATGCCTAGTGGCAAGTCTCGGATTTTCACCTCTGAGTTATTTCAGCCCAGCCACTTGAAGTCACATCTGAGTATGCTCCTCTCAGCTCTATTCAAGAAGCATGGAGAGGGACAATAAAAAACAGAGTACTTTAAACCTGACAGATGGTCCTGAAACGTCATGGCCAGACTTTAAAGCACTGATCCACAAACAGGTATAGAAATACCGGTGGTACAGATTACACGGTGATATGTGTGTTTGCATGAAAAGGGCTTCTAAAGCATAATATTTTTAGGGCAGCAGTATCTTCAGTAACTTTTTTTCCCCCTTCTGTGCAGGTCTAGCACACATTGGCACACGCATCAGAAACAGTTTAAGGAGAGTAGTAGGACAAATCAAGATCCATCAGCATCTTTGCTGTTATCTTTTCATTTTAGGGGCATAAACTGTTCATCTGAGAGACAAGATTTGGCACATAAAACGTCAGAGTAGAAACCACTGCTGTATAAATGATGTATATCTATACACTCCTCCAAACTTTAAGTCTCTGAAGAGAAATATTGGTATTTCAGGCCCTGTAGACAAGTTTCAGTTTCTCTTCTCATTCACCCCACAAGTGACAGCAATAAAGATTTACCAAATCCCCTTAGAGGGAAGAGACCTGTTGTATGTACAAGGTAATTAAGACTGACTTAATGAAGTGTAGGTATTACTCTTTCTTTTGTGAACTGGTAGATTCACCTTAGAAGAAATGTGCTTTCTCTGCCTAGTTAAAGATCAAAATGTCCTGCTAGCTGTCATGGGAAATAAAATGAGATACTGTGTTATTAGTATGGATGCCACACTTCTCTTCTAAAGGATGTAAAATGTTAATAATACTCATAGATGTTCTATCCTGTACCATAAAATAAAACAACAAAACATGGTCTTCTTCCCTTAGAAAAATAGTGTTTAAAATGGCTGCAGCCACTGTCAAGAATGATTTCTCAGTGAGTCATTCACCACCGTAAAAAATGAGTTTAGCTCACCAAGAAAATGTTTGTTTCCTGCTATAACAAGAATTCAGTAAATCAGCAAGAAAATTGAATCATCTCACTTGGCTGTAATGAACAGCTGAGTTATACTGAAGTCATAACTAAGTACAGCAATGAAGTACCTTGGCAAACTAGAAATGCTTAAGGTGAGCGACTGAATCAGCCAGCTCCTGAATCAAAAATGGATTTGATTCAACCAAAACCAAACACAAGTGACCACAACAAGAAATTGCCAAGCTGCAGCCTGGGTAATACACTGGATGGTAATCTAGAAAAAAAAAGATCTATGAGGAATTTGCTGGAACCAAGCATAAGTTCTGCTGTATTCTTATGAGTGCTTCTGTAATTGGATGATGCCTAAACCAACAGGTTTTGCTCAAATCACGTTAAGGTTCTTAGGGATCAAAGCTGACAGAGCCAAAAAGCAATCCCTACACAAAATGCAAGAGGATAAGAACATACAGAAACAGAGTGTCATCAACTTTTTGCTGCTCTTTAAAGCACTCATTCGTCATACTTGTAACCCAAGCACTCCATGAAATAAACAAAAAACCCCACCCAAACAACCCCCCAAACAAACAAAAAAACAAACAAAAAAGAAAAAGAGAAAAAAGAAGAAAAAAAAAGAAGAAAAAAGAAGGAAAAAAAACAAAACACAAAAGTGAAAAAGGGACTAGAATGCCAGTGCCTGATATGAATTTTTTCTTCCTGTGATGATCGTTTCTGGTAAGCTTGTCAATCACCAGTAAAAGCATGAAAAGGACTACATGTGTGAACAGTGATGGCAGGGAGAGAGAGCAATTATCAAAAGCAAACAAAATCAGGGTGCAGCAGCAGGTGATAGTGCCTGAAGAAAAATTGTCTTCAGTGTAAGAAGAGATGTCTTCTTCATACAGCGTTTGTGAGCTTCCTGAGGCCAGAAAGCTGGTCTGAAGGGCATTATTAGAAGACACAAGAACGTCTGCCTCCAAAAAAGAAACCTCCCACTTCCTCCTCTCTTTCCAGAAGAGAGATGTTGGTCAGATGTGATAGTATTGTATGCAGTATAACTGTCTGCGTAAGGATGGGACGAACAGGAAGCAAGTGTGAGGGAAATTCAGGGGCTTGGCAGTAACACTGTGTCGATGCAATGTTCCCTGGTTAGAGTCTTGCGTTGCACAGTTGGGTACTTCCAGTTGCTTAACTGCTTAACTAGCTCAACCACACATAGCTTATTAAAGCCTGTAATGCTGTACTAACCTGAAAAATACAACAGCATGTTCAGGGATAAGGAGTTGGATGCCAAAAAGAGTGGTGAGGATCCACTTTTACATGGAGGAAATGGAGACCAAGGCTCTGCTTTTCAATCTGTCTCTGTGGAACTGGATGTTTAAAGCATTGCTTTTTCTGAACTGACTGAAAAACACCTTCATCAACCCTCCTTGCCTGTTGCTGCAGATCTTTGTTGAGGGGGCGGCTTGGTGCATGAGGTGCAACTCTTTCTTCTCTTTCTGATGTTCAGGCTTGGTCCTGGTACTCCTTGTACTTAGCCCTACCCAATGCTCCAGCCCTGTGGGTTGTGAGCAATCTGGCAGCCCACCCAGGGAACACCCCTGATGGAAGGAAAAAGCTGGAGGGACTGGAAAGAGAAATACAGAAATAGAATTGGAGACTTAGGGATAAGAGTAGATTGGCTCAGGCAAGACTGTTCGGGAGAGGGTATAAGGGTGGACTTCTAGAGGAATGAATAAAATGGGAAAAAGCATGGTAAGTTGGGCAATATTCAGGTAAGAGCAAAGGGCCCATTTTTGGTATTTGCATGAAGACTATTCCAAGTCTAAATCTCTAAGACTATCCCAATATCATTATTCTCCTTCTGTGTTACACCTTGGAGAGACCAAGAAATTTTCCGTCCCCTCTACTGCAAGATTTGCAAAATCTCTCTTAACAGAAGTGTCCCAGACAGCTGGGTGACTAATCTCCCCACACCACCTCAAATCTGTCTCATAACCAACTTCCTCTTTTGAAGAGAGTTCTCATTCCACTGCATGGAAAAGTTTGCCCATATCTGTGATGTTTTCTCTGGAAAAACAGAAACAAAGGAGGACAAACTGGACAGAGCCTAACCTAACTGCGCAATCAGTTGTTCTCTAAGCACATGGGTAAATCTGAATCAAGTAAAAAATGAACCCTCTACTTTTCTATATTATCCAGTGTCTATGGACACAACACTGAGACCACTAATCTTTCTCAAGAAGAGATATCTGTTAATCAAACTGAAATATGTCACAGTCCAATCAGTGTAAAGAAACTTTATTTAATTCCAAAATAACACAGTTCTTTTTTTTTCCCCTTAACTGTCCTTTTCTGGGCAATGTTACTTCATGTCAGCAGTGGTCCACTGCCAGCAATAGTCAGGCTATTGTAGGGTTGTATCTCTTGCTTATCCCAAACAGTGATCACACCAATACATGACATACCAGACTGGATGATGTTCTTTGAGGAACACATGAAGAGGCACTCACCTTGGGACAGAGACATATGCAGGTGAACATATGCATGTTTCCTTATTTCCGGACACACATATGCAGATTTCCAATTTCTTTAACTCCCAAAATGTATCACCATATGGCTTTCCACATAGAGGACACACGTTCTCATGTTGATTTCCATGAAGATTATTCTTTACTTTGAAGATAAGGTGTGGCAGAGGAAGACAGGATAAAGAATATGTTAGTCATTGCAGAAGACACCGAAATCTGTACTTCATCAAATCTAGTCTGGCCAGTGTGCTAGTGACTAATTAAACAGTGGTGTATGAAGGAATTTCAGCTGAATTCTTAGGAAATCAGATTGGAAAAAGGAGGGATTTAGTCATTTTACTCGATAGATACTGCTGGTTGATCATTTGCATATCTTCTTACTGTTTTCTCATCTACTTTTGCATGTCCTGACCAAAGGTTTTCTTTCCTGTATTTTGAACTGATTTGAAATTGGTTTTTTTAAAATATACATCAATTCGATGCCACCACTGTTACATTATATATAGAGTAATGTAAAAATCCCTGCATAAAATTTTGGAGATGTATTTGGTGATAGTATTTAATAGCAGATACCTGAACTGACTGTGCAAATTACAGAGGCAGAACACTGAGGACAGCAGAGCTTGCCTGTCCAACCAAGGCAGCTTGGCTTCACAAGATATCTTCAAAGCAGCTACATCAGCCTAATCTGTGCCATGCTCTATCATGTGCCCTCACTGGCTTCACCAGAACCACCTTGTAGGTCTCTCTCTGACACAAAATACACAGGTACGGTGAGGATGTCTACACACTCTTCCCATCTGTAACAGGGCAAATGAAGATGAAATGGTGGTGAAGATTAGGAAAGTTTAGAGTCAGCATCAGAAGCTTACACAGGCCGTTTGGTGCCAAGATTCATGCTTTAAAATTTTGACCACTGACAAACCACGTAAGCACTTTGCTAACATTGGCAGCAGTGCTGTGCTCTCCAGGAAAAACATTTCTGGGTGTACCTTCTTACAACCAGAATACCCAGTCATGCTAGACAAAAAAGTGACAGTTCAGACAGTAATGAAAATAAACTAAGAATAAGAAATACTGAACCCTGCTTTTATGGACTCATTCGTACTTTTTAATAGTGCATGTGTAACACCACAAAACCTGAATTGCTAAACCCCTGCCAGGCAATTGGTTTTGTCAGTCACTCAGCATAAGTATGCCTGGAAATGCCCACTGTTACTGGACTATAAGTAAATTTTCTTTGAGTTATGGATACAGAGCAATGTGCTTTTAGTTCTTATTTCTGATGTGTCCTACCAGGGTATGCTTTATGGTAGCAGTGTATAAGACCAGATCTAAAGCAAGCTAACAGCATGGGATGCTTCAGTTGACTTAACATAACCCGAAAAGATGCCCTAAATTCTTTGGATTATTAATTGTGGAATTTTCAAGAAGCTGGAACACTTCACATTTTAATAACTAGGTTCTTTGGTGGGGATACATTCCTCAGTGAACAAAGTCAGTGAAATCCAAAATGCATTACTTATTACTTGGTGATTTACCCAGGACTCTGTTTGTTTCCACGTACCATCTTAGCATATATTTATATATACACACACACGCTATATATGTATATGATCTATACACACACACGTACACTTGCAGTGGAGACAATCTTGCTTTCACTGAAAGGTGGGCAAATCTAAGGTTTTTCTTTCCTGCCAACAGAAGACACAGAAATTAATGTGGAAAAATATCTCTACCCACTGTCATTTCTCCCTTTAGGGGAGCATGGGACTGAAAGGGACCTCATGGCTTGCCTCTTCCAGTCTCCCTCCTATTTCCAGTTGCCATCCTGTCTCATATACTGTAAGGCTCTGCTCTGGATGAGAGTGGGAAGTTAATTCTGCCCTATGCTGTTGAAAAGTGCACAGCACTTGAGCTCTCGCAGAAGGTTTCCTTTCTCTTTGTGGACCATCTGTGAAATGAGAGGGGGGACATATTTTGCCAGAAGCTTCTGTGAATATTTGGTAGGACAGGAATGCTGAGTTTGAAAAACTCTTGTTTCTTTTACACCCATTGAGGAGGCTTCCTGATGCATGCCCCTGCTCTGCCAAAAGTGGGGGTCAGTGGGAGCAGCAGCTACTTACACTCAGCTCCTCCTTCCTTCTTGGAACAGTGACTATGGAAATCCTATTTGTTGTCTTTATTGGCTTTGTAGGGGATGGATTACACTCAGCTTGGGTATGTAAACCTGGAGTTTGTTCATCAGAAGTGAGAATTTTTGCTAAATTTATTTCTGAACCTAAGAAAGTCAACTGAGAATACCTAAAATGGATTTTGTCAGTCTTAAAATGCAGCCAAATTTGGTAAGAGGAGGTGTTCAGGGGTGGGTTTGGTAGATTTTTCCCACATTATTTTAAATCCCTTTTGAAAACCACTGGGAACTTACAGCCACTGTTAAAAGTTAGGTAAGAAGAAGGAATAGAGACAGGAAAAGGTACTTGGTGCCTCAAAGGCTGGTGCTTCAGCTTCAGGCACTCAGAAATGTATATGTCATCAAGAAAGATGCTGCCTCTCAATTCACTGTGCCAAGTTGCTAGAAAGAAAAAGAATCCGATGTCTTGCATTCTTGAAGTAACTGCAAATATGTTAAATACTGCTATTAGTTTATTTATGAGGCAGGCATGTTGCAAAGAAGAGCAAGGTTCCTGCCTGACCTGAAAAAAAAATACCTTCAGACTCCAGATAGATTTACAGGTTAAATCCTGAACATGGTATTCTTATGAATAGTACAGGAACAGAATGCCACCAGGTGCCTCAGCTCGCCTTGCCTAAATCCCGTCTCCAGCTGTGGCAAACCTAGAATGCTCAGGTGAAGGCTGTCTTCTCCTTCAGATTACCAACATGGGCACAAAGTATGAGCAAGACTGGAATTTCTTTTCTGGGCCTTCAAAATACCAGAGGACCTGTGAAACATGGCATTAAAAGCAACAGAAATCTGGTGCAAAGAAGTAACACATACATCCTTCAAAATAGGAGCACACTGGATGCTCACAGGCTCAGGTCACAAGCATTACATTTCCAGAGGTCATGAGACTGTTATTTCTTTGTGTCTTTTCTAGTCTGCCTGCTGTCTTAACTTTAGAACTACTTAATAATATTCTGGAGCCTGACATTGCCTTGATGGAAATTTAACAAAGGAAAGGGCAAGCTATCTGAACCTCAGAATCTGCCAGGAGGACTGTGTTGCCTCATGATCATCTGGCTGTCTAGAAATGCCTTCTATTACTTTTCATTGATCTACATGGTGTTTTTTTTTTCCTTGGCTTGACTTTATGCTTCCCTTTTCCCTCTGGATTTTCTTTATCTTCAGACACATATTTTATTTTTTATTTTCTTTAAATTCTCTTCTGCTGTAAGATTGCCATTGTTTTCCTCTTTGAAATTGGCTCTGGCTTTGCATTTCTGTTTCTTTCTGGCTTTACTCGTGGATCCCTTGTGAGGGAACAGATCACAAAATCAAGCTTGTAGACCATAGTTAATGGTCCAACAGTAATCTTCTGTGATATGATAACGGTTGTGAATAGCAATCTTAAAGCTCCTCTTCCAGCTCAGTGAAAAGTGTTCAATAAGGGATTAAACCTTCTGGCCAGGAGGTTAAATTAGTGCAGTGGATGCAGATACCAATGTTTTGAGCAGGGCAGATTAGTTAGAATCTTAAATACCATTGCACTGCAGTGACTAGCAGTCCTTCAGGTTAAATTCCAGCCACCTTCAAGTCATAAATCTCCCAGGTCTCATCAATGGCTGCCTGTGCTTCATCCCCACTGTTTCGTTCACTGACACCAGTTTGTCTATTTTTGGTAAAAGCACAGGTCAGGGCAGCCAGGGACTGGCCATGCCTTGGCTGTGAATCTCCAGAATTGCAAAAGCAATTAAGCTTGCCCACATTTATGACTTGTATGAGGCTCCCTTTTTTTTTTGTAGACTTCCTACAACTGCAAGCTCTGAAAATCTTCACAGTTTGCCTTAAAGTGTAGATTCCTCTCTCTCTCTTTTTTATTTAATAAGGTCTTGTGATATTAATGAAAGGAACACCACTGCTGTCAGTATTTCCATAACCAAAACCAGCTTCCAAACCTCTTATCTCCATCAGTAAATGTCTTATGAGTATTCCATGCAATATCTCCACAGTTACATACATTTATGGCAACTAATGGCTTCCTGTTTTGTGGGAGTTGTTTCCAGACTGCTGGAAAAAAAAAACCCCGGTCTGCAAAACCTACTACTTTTAATACAGTTGGGTAGTACTTTTACTTCTATAAAATCCTCAAAGGAAATTAAAGGCAACAAGGTTACATTAAAATAACATGAGGGATAAACTTAAACCCACAGAAGCTAGGAAATTGTATGGTAAGTAATTTGAAAACCTAGGCTGACAATACATCGTTAGTCTGCTGAGCTATTGCTAGATAACATGACACACTACCTTTATAACGCTACAGGAAGTTGTCTGATCTCTTCATACCTTCATTACTCTTAAAATTAGCAATCATGGTCATCACTGTTTGCCATCTTTTATCTGTGCGAGACACGTGATACTGGAGCAAGGCTAAATTAAAAATGGGTACTATATATACCTCCATTGATCAGGCCTATGTAATTCTTGAGTCATAGGAAGCAAGTTGTTAAACAGATAATTAAACCATAGTTGTTGGGGTTTTTTTTTCTTTTTTTTTCTTATGTACTACATTCTTCCAGATACTGTGTAACTACCTGACTTCATTAATGTTTTTAAATAATAATTGTAGCAGCTTGTGACAGTCTGATGCTCTGAGTCATATTGATTGAGTCTACACAGCTCTCTCAATATAGATGCCATGAAGTCAAGCTTGTGCCCTAACCCAGGCCTGTCTCACGCCTGGTCTGTGTTTACACAGATCTCTGCTCTGGGTGAATTCCTGCTCTATGCTGGAAGTGCCAATCTTTCATCACTGACTAAAAGAGAAGCCAAGAGCAAATAAACTCCTAACTTGGCACTGCTGTTTAGTGTCTGCAGTTAACCAGTCTGTATCTTGTTTATGGCACCAGGTTTATACGATCTAGTCTTTATTTGAGCAAACATAATGCAAGATTTCACTTATTTCCAGATAAGGATTTAGGCTTTGCTTAGCCTGCCTTTCTTACATATACTAGCTGCTAGACAAGGTACAGAACTGGGCTGAGAATAGACTAAGAATCCAGGATCTGCCTCCAGAATTAGAGTCACATCCCAGCCAGCTTCTCTCATATGCTTCCCCCACATACCCCAGACTCTGTGCTATGCGCAGTGCTCTCAGCCTGAGACCCTCTTAAGTCCTATCTTCAAGGCCCATGCTGGGAATGATGTATACTAAGAAGAAAATGTCAGTGTTGGAATAACTGGATTTCAGGTGCCTAGCCTTAAACTACACAGATTACAGTGGTGCACAGAGGTAGTGTGGTGCCCCACAGGATGACTCAGGGCATTGATCTACTGGACTGTCTAGAGTTAGGAACATAGGTTCAGGGACTTTTGCACTTCAAATAAGACTGCAGGAGCCTTTCTAGGCACCAGCTAAACCAATGTCAATGAATTTAAGCACTAGGTTTTATTTTCCAAAGAAATTATAATGAGATTTGAGCATCATTGATGACTTACTCACATTAGATCCCTTTTATTTGTTTATTCTGTCTGCTTTTGTGCATTTAAACTACCCTGTAGTGCAGGCATATATTGGCTAATTACAAACTGTCCTCAGGGACAGAATATTTCTTGTTGGATGGCAAATCTAGTTCACATTCTATTTGGGAACTCATAATATGATAACTTCCTGAAAATTACATATCAAAAAACAAAACTGCAAAAGCCAAAGTGAGGAAACTCAGAGACAAGACTGCAAGACCATTCAAAGAGCAGTTCTAACTAGGAATCAAAAAACCTTTAGCTCAGCGATGGGATAGAGCTTCTCTATATTTGAAGCACTCAATATGGATGTGGCAGCAAGGGCATTTTCCCAACTACTTTACAAACTGGTTTGCAGTTTTCCAGATGCTTCCCATAGCAAATGGTCTATGGGACATGTAAATCACAGCAGTGGTAATTGGTCTTTAAAGCTCAAAACTAGGGCAGATTAACTTGATATGATGGACATTAAAGTCAGACAAGAACTGTATGTAACTTGTGTCTCATGAATCCATCCATGGACAGTTTCACTGAGAAGCCCAGAGAGATTTTGGCAGCTAATATGCAATTATTCAAGTCCTACCATTTGGGGAGAAAGAAGGACTGGGTTAGTTTGTTTTGCATTTAATTTTCCTTAGAGCGGAAAAACAAATAAAAAAAAATCAAAGAAGCAACACATGGTTTAATATAGAATAATTAAAAACATCTGTAAGTAATTCTGCTTTACCAGTCCTTCCAGGGGCATGTATCTGGTTAATTTAGTATGGCAGCCGCAATTAAACAATCCCTGGTAGCATGTTGTGGCTAATTGCTTACTGTTTACCAGAGCCTTTTTCTTCCTTTGAAAAAGGATCCTTCCTTTCCCCAAAGCATGCCTGTTTTAGATTGAAGCTAGTGCTTTGAATCTGATTATTTAAATTTAAGATGCCCAAAGCAATAAAAAAAAAAAAAGTCAAATAAATGAATTTACACTCCTTGCCATCTGTTTAGCAGGTGACTGAGAACATATGCTACTTTGTTAGTTTATTGGAGAATTATAGTGTGTTCATGATTTAAAGTGTGCTATAACAAAGTTGGTAGTTATTATCAATAGTTCATAAGGTTTGTATGGAGGATAGCAAAAGTAAATTTGTCCACCTGGAGTGTTCACAATAGACTTTGGGTTCAGTGTGCTTTACTACTTTAAGAAAAAATTATTATTTCCCTTGCCCTCTACTTCCCTGATCCAGCCATTTTATATTTCACTCTGAATGTGTTCAGTTCAACAACAACAAATGTTTTATATCCATTTTTACATTTAAAAAAAAAGAAAGAAAGAAAGATTTATGGAACATAAAAACCCCACAAAAACCAAAACAATTTTGGGGAAAAATTTATCATCTGAAAAACAAAAAAAAAGTACACTTGCTTTAATTTTAAGCATTCTTGGTAAATCAAAATATTTGTGAGAAGAGCAATGGAATCTAGCAGGTCTATGGACTATCCTATAGCCTGTTGCGTTCAGTAGATGCACTTAGACCTCTCATGCAAATATTGAACTCTGAATCTGAAGTTTAACACTCGCATTGCTCTCCCAAGAGCTAGTCCACTTCTATAGGGAAAACCTTGCTTTTCAACCTGGCCAACCATTGAGGACACTGCAAACAGGAGGGGTTGCTCCAGTCTGATCTCTCTTGAAAGTTTAACTACTTCTTTGAAATATCTCAGAGGAAGTTTAAAGGAAGCCTGCATGAAAATATAAAAAGCATTCATTTTCACAAGTTAGGTGACATGAGAAAGCAGTAGCTTCATCTCATAGCCCTTCCTGCTACCACAAGCACATTCCTGCTCTCTGTGCAGCTGTCTCCTCCAGGCTACTCAACGTACAGATGACATTTGCAGTCAATGCTCGTGGCCAGCATTTCTGTGCCTGCTACATGCAGACAGAGAGCTGATTCTCTGGTTCTCAGCCCAAGGGCAAAATCCCTGCAAATCCCATCAAACAAAAAGTTGATGATCCTTCTCACTTAAAATTTCATAATATTTTATATTTATATTCAGAAATTTAAAAATTAATCACAGTTTGAAACAAATTTCCAATATTTCATACTCAGGAGGTAGAATTATTGGATACTTACCCTGGTTTTCTCTGCTTACAGTTGTTTGAAGAACACAACCTGGGTTTATAGTTTGCTTCTTTCAACTTAAAAATGCATTTTTCAAGAAGAAAAAATTTACCTGTGAAATTTGGCTAATCTCTCACATATACAGAGAACAAAAATAGCCTGAAAGTTCCCTCCAGCACAGTTTTAAATGATGCTGTGCATCATGATGAGGAACTTCTGCAGTGTCAGCCTGGTTGCCACTGGATTGCTTCTAGGCAGAGCAACACACCTCTGGGGCCAGAAAACTGACCATAGCACTCATGATTAGTTGTCCTGGTTCTGTTCAGGCCATGTTCTGTGGATTCCAGAATGTCTGAAAGCCAGGAGTTCTGCTGTGGCATGGGACTATGTGACAGCACCTATCATTAGAGACATAGCTGTTCTCAGAGGCAGCAGAGGTTCCTATCCTTACAAAAGAATCATCAAGGATGATTTTACAGGGTTCCCCACCAGCTCCACTTTCTTGGCAGTCTGTTTCCTCAGTTGGACCCAAGCAAGTGCCATTGAGAAGAAAAATTGTTTTTCTTATGCTGCGGAAAACCTCTGAACTGGTCATGCCTTACTCACCTGAAATGACCAGTAGTTTGTTTTCATCATATAAATATAACAGAACAGAGACTCACCAGATCTAGTCTTTGACCTGTGGCAGTGCAAGTATACGTGAAAAGTGTTGTGTCATATTCAACTGGCTTGCCCTTGGTTGTGCTGATGTGTTGGACTGGATCTGTGCTACCTGTGGTGTCTCTCCACTGAAGCTCATTGCACAGCACAGCCAAGCATGACTGAATTTGCTGTTGCTCTCCAGTAAGGTGGTCAAGAATTGCAGTGGTGAAACCTGCTCTTGTATCTCGAGGGGGAAAAAAATGGATATGCCATATTTGTAATTGACCTTCAAAATGATCAAACAAGCAAACAAACTTATTTTCAATGTTCACACGGAAACCTTCACTTAGATTAGTTACAGACTGTAATGTGCTGGGAGACTGAGGGTCTAGTAATGTTCCAAACCTTAGGTACTAACTTTCCCCAGCTGTAGAGCACAGCACTGGAGGGACCTGTAACCTCATCATCCAGACAGGATGTGGTGTCCTACTTTTCACTGAGGACCACTACCGTATTCCCAGGGGAGGGAAAACTCTTTACGTTAGACATGCAGTGGCTGGTTCTTCCTGAAAGATGGCTTTATCTCAGCAATTCTCTTCTGGTCCAGACCTCAGGCCTCAGCTGGGACAGTTCTGGATGAGTTTTCATTGAATCATAGGGGTTGGAAGGGACCTCAAGAGATCATCGGGTCCAAACCCCCTGCCAAAGCAGGCTCCCTAGCTCATATTGTCAGTTTTGCTGACAGCTGTTGAGAGACTCAAATTAATACAGATTTTTGTGTAATACTGAATGATAAGCCTGGTCTTTTTGTCATTTGTGTTCCTCTCGTTGTAAGGGTTAAATCAGATGAGGATTTAGACATTTTATCTAGGACTCAGGAGGAAACAAAATGTCAATACTCCACATCATTACCTGAAAAACCCTCAGCTCTAATAGGTGGATCTGTATGGTGGGTCACTGTCTTCAGGACAGGAAACCCGGCGCAGTTTCCTTCTGAGCACAAACTGTTTTCAAACCTCCATTCACTCTCCTCAAGGAGGCAAGCAATCTTGGAGCAGGGTGCTCTCTGCCACATGTATCTAACAGGCCACTGCAAGGCTGCCAGCTGTCTTTGAACATCAGGGCATCACTCAGGGAATTTCAGAAACTATCCCTGCAGATGGTAGAGGTGCCCAGGACATGTGAACACACAAATAGCAAGTGAACGCTTCTACCCTTTGCTACAGGTTCAGGCTTCCTCTTGTATGGAGACACATATGTAGCACACAAAGCTTCAGGGCCTGGGTCTGATAAGTGATATGACAACACACAGACCTGCACTGGATCTCCCTCTTACTGTCAGGTCACTTGAAGGTATCAGTTCATACATGGCTATTCCAGCAAGACAACTGAGCATTGTTAGGCAGCTCAGGCCCTTGCTGAAGACACTGCCTTCTCCAAGGTTGCCAAGCATTCTCTAAATATTAAATCCTGTTAACTCTTGGGCAAGAGTTCTTTTCCCTAACTGTAACCTGGTTTGTGTGATGGGAATCGATTCAGAATGAAACACAAATAGTGTTTAAGAAAGCCATATGACACTAGAAGGGAGATTACAAAGAACATTGAGATGCGCTTACAAAAGCATTTCTCACTACCTGATTGTGACCATGGAAACACACTGATGCAAAGCCCTGTGATGTTGCAGCCTGCTCTTTCAAGCCATTCTTATTTGTTCTTCTAGGAGAATCTGAAAGACACTCGAGTTTATTTAAAACTTAAGGCCCCTGTCTAATCAATGTCAGCAATGTCTCAGAAACCGAACCAACACTCTGCCATTATTCTGCATAGAACCAAAGTTTCAAAGACCTAATGCTCTTCCTAATGAAATCTAAGGAGTAAAATACTCTGTACTGTAGTGTTCGCCTCTCTATGATCTAATGGATCAGCACCTTTTTGTTGCTTCCTGTAAACACCAATTCTTGCTAAAGAATCAAGATGCACTTTGACATATGTTACAGGCTCTGAAATTAGTGTTGAGTTAAGGTGTTGCAGAGACAGAGACCACGTTCTGACAAAGGCATATTCCAAAAATACTCCAAGCTTCTATTTCCTCTGTGAAGAAGGTGTAGGATGACATTCATCACAAGGCCACAATGAAAGGAATCCGTAAGAAATTTTGGCTTTGTGAGCTCACCAGTTGTGCTTGCTGCCAAGTCGACCTCAGGTACCATTTCAGTGGCTCAATCACTCACGACTTCCCTTTTCCCAGGAGAGACCTTTTATTATCCTTCAAAGAATAAAAACATACTTGAGAGATACAATAGAGGAAAAGGGCAGCAAATGCTGAGCAATGACTGAACTATAAGCATATCTGCCAAAACAGAGTAATTAACATATTTGATAAATTAAGGGACCAGTGATCCTTTACTTCTTAAGCTATAATAACAATTAAAAAAAATAGTCACTCCACGGATATTTCTCAGACCCCAACCTAGCCATTTCCTGATGTCTTTGTTTCAAAACTGGATGATCACAGAAGATCACCCTGGCTTGCTGCCTTGTCACAGGTGCCCAGGTTTCTGGTGGCTGTTCTCCCTATTTAATTTACACTGCTGCCAAATTGCAAGACAGTCTTGAAGCCAGGAGGCCACAGCTCTGCCAAACCAGACGTTCCAGAGCTTTCAGCAATAACAATGAACTAGTCCCCCATGTTTGGTAGCATTAAGACACCCTACAAAAAGGGTGATGCCCTTTCCATCATAAACACTGCTCACTCCTGTGCCAAGTCTGCTGTAGAAAGATTAGCACATGTGAAGTACAGTTTATCAGTATTTCTTTTTCCATTTATCTTTTTTCAAAGTCTGGAGGATCCCGTTTCTTCTCACTGATTATTGAGGGAGGCCCGGGGAGGTCAACTGTTTAAATTTAGTTTCTGTAGTTGACGACACACGAGTTCCTTCTAGCAAGACCCTACTGGTCGGGAGGAGAAGCAATGGTTTCTCTATTGTGCTATTAAAAAAAGCTATAAAGCTGCCTTCTCTTTGACAAGTGAATATACTGAAAAATTTCTATGCTATTTCACTGTGAATCTCATTGTGTTCCCTGGGAAGGATTCATATTTCACAATGAGTGTTGTCAGCCTGAATTAGCCCTGGGATGAAAAGAAAACATAACAGAGTGGAAGTATAGAGAAACCAGGAGAATGGCATGGAAAAATGAAAGGCAAAACTAGAAGATATTAGAGCAGAGTTGAAAAAATCCGGTACTTTCAGCACCAATTTCTTTAGGGTCAAACAATGTGATTATTTCACTAGGTCTCATCTGGAACAGTGTGACCCTGGTTCAAGGGACAGATTAAAAATATGGAGATTGTCCAGCAAAGGGCCACCAAGATGACTAAAGAGCTGGAGAAATATTCATATGAATAAAAATTAAATAAATTGGGATTGTTCAGACTAGAGAAGAGATGGTTTAGGGGGAACATAATCTCAGTCTTCTAAAACCTCAGAAGTCGTTACAGAGACAGAGGTACTCTGAGCACACGGATGCATAGTGGCAGGACAATGGGCAATGGGAGTGAGTTGTCTCAGGGAAAAATCCATCTGCTGTTAAGAAAATATTCTTCCTCAAGAGAAAAGCCAAACTTCAGTGTAGGTCGCCATGAGAAGGAATTAAAAGGCTCAAGATCTGGCTTAGCAGGGTTGTAGACAACCTAGTCTAAGGCCCCATTTTCAAAAACAGGTTGGATCACAAGGTTTCCAGAGGTCTCCTCCAGTTTACAGTCTTCTTTTTTTAATATAACTCTTTTTCATACACTAGAAAATAGAGAAAGACAGAAAAGAACCCTGCTCCTGGATCTCCAGGAACACAAGACCAGTGCTTGTTGGCAGTAAAGGATTTTTAGGTTGTGTTGGTTTTCCAAGCATTCACTTAACCAGCATCTCCAGGTTTCTCTAACAGTACTCACCAAATCCGTTCCACTTCTTTATTATCTCTGCATCTCCTTTCTCTGCTTTCACATGTTATCAGCTACTTTAGATGTCTGCTAGCCCAGACAAAGCCACAGCTTTGAGAGGCTGTGGGAAATCAGGAAATCCCTAGCAAATTACCTTAAGGCATGTGCAGATCCACTCTGTGGCACGTGCATGACAGAACTGCTCTGCTTCCATGGTGCAGCCCACTGTAGGACCAAGATACCAAACACTTCTGGTTAGCCAGAAGCAATGCTCACACATGGCTTGTCAGATCTGCAAATGAGTCTAGGCAAAGGCCGCTTTTATACGAGTTAGGTACCCAAGCCTAGGTTGCTCTAACTGCACCTCATTTGATGTTGGAAGTAAAAACAGGCAGAAAAACTGTAGAGGTATTAATTTTGTCTTGACTAACATTTTATAGCAGATGCAGGATAGGATTCGAGCCCAGCACCACTGACCCTCACTCCTGTGGCCTTTAGGAAAAAATATGTTTCTATCTGTTGTATAGACAATATACGTACGTATCATAGGTACCTGCCTATCATAGGACCACCAGTAGGTTTGAAATAAAAAAAACCCCAAAACAATTCCCCTACACCTAATATAAGCTCTTGTGCCAAAACACTATTGCTGCTTCTGAGACAGAAGATAGTAACTGAAATCCACCTACTAAAAACCACATGTGCATAAACTACTTATCCTACTATGTGACTACCTACTACAAATATAACCTCCAATTTGAAACCGAGACAATTTGTTGCAGATGTATTTAATTTTGCAAGTCCCGGTTTCGTGTTCCTTCAAGACATGACAGGTGTATTCTATTTTATATATTATAAGAAGCTCAGGGCTGTACAACTTGTGCCAAAAAGAAGTAATTAAATATTTAATGTTTCCTGCCTGGGATGTAGTCCCTCTTTTCTTGCTGGGAATGTGCTACATTTAGACAGAGATGAGAAATATTTCTGAACCATTGGTAAATATTCTGTAGTTTGTTTTGACACAATATCATACACCTTCAAAGACAATTTTTTTGCCAGACTGGTCACTCCATTTGCTGGTTTATCACTGTGGTGCAACTCAGACAGGGTCATTAGAACTCCTGGAACCCTGACAGTTTCTTTGCAATAAGTTTTTGGTGGGGAAAGAAAGTGGTCTGACAGTCAGGCAACAGGAGAAATGTGAAAGTTTTCTAACTTAGATCAGATGTTGATATAAAACCTAGCATAGTAAGAGATGAGACGGTTGTTTTGTGAAAAACAGAAGGGGAAAACCCCAAAGAAGTTATCACTAGGATCCTAGTGACCCTGGTTACAGAACCAGATGTGTTATCGCCCACGCTTAAGTCTGCCCTATGAAGTTTTCATGTGAATGTTAGCAAAGCAAGAAAATGCTATTAAAATAATCAAAATACATGTAAAAGGGAGGAGGGTTTATTTCTACTGAGTGTCAGCAGTCAGTGGAAGATAGAAATGAGAACATTAAATATTTTTAACAGTAAATTTTCAAATATATTCCAAAATTCAGTTCAAAGTACACATCAAATTGGCTGTATGCCAGCAGGTTTATGCTGGTTTTTTTTGTAATCAAGGCTTTTGGTAAAGAGAACAGAAGGAAATGTAAGAAACTTATGCCTGGGTGATGAAAATGAGTGAGGATATAATCACATAACTGCAGCTATGACTTCGTTAGCAAGTGATTTGGCACAAGAGAAGTGGATTATTATATAAAACAGGTGGCACTGAGGGCCTTACACCTTCATGTTAGGTGGCTCAGGAGATTTAACTGCAATTGGATTTTGTCTTGTCTCCTGCATCATACATCCCCAGAGCATGTGGTTCAAAGCTGTCCAAAGAACATCTTGGACCCTTTTGGCCTGGACCCTTTTGCCTGATTCAGGGCTTGAAGTACATGGAAGGGCACGTATTTATCAAGAGGAACCTGGACAAGGTGCACCAGAACCACTCTGCAGCTGAATCAGTGTGTGCTACATGTGGACCCTCAGGGAAATCACCACCATGTTAATACCCTAAACTGAAGTGCTGTAAAATACAAGCCCGACCCTGCCTTGGTACAGCATGCTGCACCTGGAGTGTAGCAATGCCATAGGCTCTTCAGAAACACAGAGGAATTTGGCTGTGCTCACCTCCTAAAGACAGAGAGAAGAGAGATTCCTATATACCTCCAAGAGCTTCACAGCCTTCTTGTCTTAACCTCATCATGGCCACCACTTCTGCAGTTATTTGGCAATGAGGTGAGATTCCAAAAACAAGGCACTAAGTAGGTGAGAGAAGGGAGCAGACAAGCCAGGAAAAGGTGGGTCTCCAAAGTGACATTCCTAGGGCAGGAGGAAGTCCTGCTGATAAAACTGTCTGTGCTGATTTTACAGGTCACTTTCTAGCCTCAGGAATCCTCCCAGAGGACTGCAGGACCTGGGAAGAGCCTGTTCCTGGTATCAGGAAGGAAGGCAGTAAAGCGTATTGTAGATACTGGAGATGCTTCCAGTTCCCCAGGATTTCCATCAGATTCATGTACTTCCCCTGCTGCTGTTTCAGACTAAAAAGGTCCCTTTGCTCCTGCCACTGCCACATGGAAGTGCTTCTAGCTATTGTTTTACCTTCTGGGTCTTCAAAGCCACAGGAGGCAGAAAAATGACAGCTGAGGGGAAGCGAGAAAAGAAATCACTTTGCTAAGCCCTTTCAGGAACATTTCAGATTGGTGGATTCTGTGGCTGTGGGAAATTACTTTCCAAGGCAGCAAGACCTTCCTGTGTCTCTCAGGAGGATAACATTTTTTCTCAAAAGAATAGCTGCTGGTAGCTCTTAAAAATTGTTAGAAAAAAGTTCTACCGAGAGAGATGTGGACAACAGTCCTGAGCAGAGAGAGGCAAACTGTCAGGAACCTTTGTTATTGTTGTTGTTGTTTTGGGTTTTTTTTTGTGCAGGCACATGTGAGTTCTGGAGATTTTTAATTTTTTTTTTTTTTTCAGTTTACATTAAGACATATCTATGCCCAAAAGAACTACATGCACCAGAATTCTTGTTTGGTGAGGAAATACTCTGGTTTTTTTTAAAAGAGTAAAAAAATGTTTAGATTAGTTGAGACACTTCTCTTCCTACACTTATTTGATGATATTGCTGTAAATCTTATTACTTCCTTTTTAATCACCACACAAGATAGCCAACACATCCTAAAATTCCACTGTGCCAAATGACTGAACAAAAGAAGGTCTGAAAGACAGAGACAGGGACACAGAGGGGTACAAGGAAACACCGAGGTGACACACCTTTGCATGGGAGTCAGTGGGGTCAGTGGCCTGGTGCCATGACTTTCCAAGCAGTCTAATCCAGCAGAAACCAGTAGCACTGCCAAAAGAGGCAGCCCTGCCCTGTCTTTTTCTCTGGCTGATTATTCTGGCTCCTGCATCCTCTGTGCTCTTCCCCCCCTTCACCAGCTACTCTAGTCCGGCACAAGCGTTGATGCAGAAAACAGCTAACTGAGCAAAATACAGTTGTTTTTACCCATATCGACTTCCCAACACCGTGTTGCCACACAATTCTGTTCTGTTGGGACATGTCAGGGGGCCAGAAAGGGGCTAGAAGAGGCGATCTGTAGGGGTGAGAGGGAAGTGTCTTTTTTAATGGCAATGCTATCTCTTGCAGGCTCAAGCTGCCAGTGAAATGGCACAAGTAAGTGTTATGACATTTTTTATAGGCAGAAAAAGGAAGTTCGAGGGTAGATAATTAATGTGCTTGTAGGATGCTTTAAAGGAGCTCCACCCTGTGGAACGCAGTGGACAGAGGGAAAAATCATCACTATTTATTAAAAAGTATAGGAAGTTGGTGATACTCCCTGGTACCATGGTATGACTAAAGGCAGGATTCTTCTTTAAAATGGATGAGACATATCAGCCACGCAGGGTCAAAAAAGTGATCTCCAGTAACCCGTGTTTGTAGTGGGTGTTTTTTAGCAGAAGGACCAGAACACAATAAGCTGTTCCCAACCATCAGCTTTTGAGATGTGGGTAAAAATAGTTGGGGAACGTTTGCCCGTTTAGATCAGTATCTCTATTTTCATCTAGGTGAAACTATCTAATTATTTTCCTTTCTCTCTGAGCTCCCTGTGCATAAAACACTGAAACATTCATTGCTTCTCCATGAGATCTATATAGCCACTGCAGAAAGATTTTCCTGAAACAAGGATGCAGGTCACTGACCCACAAGGAAGGTCTGAATTGCTGATAGAGAGCAGAATAGCCTAACTATACTGCAGTATTCATCTCTTGGTACCTCAATGGCTTAGTCATTCATGCCCAGGGGACCAGTAAAGAGGCACTTGCAGGTAAAGCTAATCACTCCTGAAGCAAAGACATCCCATTGCCATTCTCTGATGTGCAAAAGCAGGTGCACCCTAAATGTCTTCCAGGTTGCAACACAGAGATTTGGTATGCATTAAAGAGCATTGTTCAGAGAAAGTTGTTCTCTTGCATTACTAATTGAATATCTGAGGCACAGATGGGAATGTTAGATACCTTGGAGTCAGCCAGGAGCAGAATCCTGTTCTTCTGGATCCTGGTCCTCTGCCTTATCTGGTAGATCACATTGCCTTTTAAGAGTTTAATCTGATATTCAATGTGCAGTTAGCCATGGCTTAGGATACAACTAATTAATGTAAATTCAGACCAGTTGGGCATTTCTATTATATGCACCAGTGAGCTAATCATTCATAGGAGGTTAACTGAAACACTGAATGTGTGGACCATGTCTCTTAAGACTATTTGTTTGGCCTTGCTGGAAGCATTAGGACTGTATATTGTGTAAAATATTCCTAGGTTCATTTGGTTTACTCTTTTATAATGACAACTCCAGTATTAAAGACTCTGGATTTGTTTGCCTCTGGAAGCCTTTTAATTTTTTTCCCCTCACTGGAAATCCTCTTTTCAGCTCCTCTGTGTGAAGCTCTGTGAGCAAGAATCATGCATGAAGAGAAAAGAACACAGGGGCTTTAGGTTAACATCGCTGTTTAGGCACGGGCCAATGATCAAACATCAGCCTGTGTGGCAGGGAGAGAGCTATATAATTTATAAATCCATGTGACCAGAAGACCCTGAGTAAATTTTAATCAAAAGTACTTGCAGACAGAAAAGCAAAATATCTGTAAAATTCTATCCCACAGAGAGTGTTGTACAGGGAGTTGCTACTGCAGTAGTTTGGTCTGCAACTCGTTGGAGGCTGTTAACTCGAGGGTGATTTTCAAAGGGACATAGCGAGCTTTTGTCAGCATGGTGCTCATCCAATTTAAGAAGGGTCTGGATGACTGGAGAGGTGTTATCTGGAAATGCCTTGGGTTATTTATCTAGCCCTTGAAATAACGTTTTCACTGGATTGTGGTATAAAAATTCTTTATATTCAAACCCAGAGTATTTTACTCATTGCTCTCTCTCCTCACGCTTAATCACCAGTACTTCTCATAGAAAACTGTGGGAAATATTCAAGTACTGTGATTATGAGGTAAAGCATATTTTTAGGCCAGAATGTCTTTATCCCATTTGGCGTGAACATCCCTGTTACAATACTTTTTATGAAAACACTAGTTTTGTACAAATTTATTTATCTTTTAGTGTAATTGACCCTGTTTCAACACTCCCATGTGTTTTGCTGTTGCTGCCAGCACCATTGATGAAGGTGCAGTCCAGACAGCAGGATGTTGTGCTGCAGAGGTACATCCGTGGCAGGAGAGGGTACACTGAAGCTTCAGTTGGGAAAAACTCCTGTTACACTTATAATAGAGCACAGCTTGCTAAAAGACACAAAATTCAACTGCTGAAGGTGAGAAACGGGCTCCTATAATCTGCTCCTGAGACTGCCAATGCAATTTACACTAGCAGCAGTCACAGTAGCTCTGGCATAGGAACAAGTTAGGAGAAAGCATTCTGGAAAATTATGGCATTGAAACTGCAGCTATATCCTAGTATTTTTTCTTCCCAAAGTTTTGACAACAAACTAAGAGCCCAAATGTGCCAGTGCACCTCTGTTTGTCTATCAAAAACAGCATTTGGTTGTTCTGTCTTCACAAATACCAAAAGCCTCAAACTTTGTCACTGACGATAACAGAAACCTTTTTTCACCATGGGGTTGTTAAGAGTGGGTCTGTGGTTGGCGAGGCCTAGTTTACTTCATGGTAAAAAATGACAATACTTTGTTTCCATGCAGATCATGCTGCAAGATAGCTTAAACACTTGCTACCATGTGGTAGCCACCTACAAGCATGGATTTTCTTAGCATTCAAGGCAAAGTCTGAGGTTTCACATCCAGACGTGAAACCAGGTCATGTTGTTTGAGTCCCGAGAAGAGATGTGAACTGTTGCCACTCCTGCAAAGAAGGTGCTGGACCTCAAAAGTGCAATTACTCTGCTGTGCACCGTGTTGTCCAGAGCTGATCTTCCCCTTCCAGCATGGTAATAGATGCCCTTCTGTTTGCCATATGCTGCTGTGGCAACAGTAGAGTGCCTCTGAGAAATATTTCTTCATCTGTGTCCTTCTGACATCATTGTCTCCTTCCACACTATGTTCCCTGGATAGGCTTACCACAGATGGGTTGGACAAAGAGCCAAGTCACAGCACGTGGGTGATACAGCTCTGGGCCCACACTTTTACCCCCTCTGCAACAGAAATGCCTGGAGCAGAGACAAGTTTCAGAAAGGAGGCTACTCCTTGGGAGTCATGCCTGGAGTTTCTGCCATGTCTTCCCACAGGAGAAAATCTCAAATCCTGCCCTTATCCTAATCTGAGTCCTTGGGATTCAGAGAAGTGAGCTGGATTTTGTGCATGGGCTATGCTACTGTGGCTTCACTTATTCATCTGGGCCTTCTGACACCCAGCAAAGTTGTGCTGTGCAGATGTACTGCCATGGCATCTCAGGGGAAAGGCTTTCCAAAAGACTATGCATCCCGCTTTTTGGTCTGATTGCTACCAGGAATCATTCTTCCCACTGCTGCAATGTGGAAGGACAACTCACAGCGTTAGGCTCCTCACCCTGAGGATAGATTCATGCATTGGCTTTAAAAAATATTCAGAGCACTTTATAACAGGTATTCTTATGCCTTTCAGTAGGCCTGTGACTCTCTGTAGCTTTTGCACTTTCAGCACCTATGCACACAATGGCACTGATTCCCCCTCCTCCCCTTCCCCCCCAAAAAAACAACAAAAAGCAATATAAACCACTTTGGGCTTGAGCCTTACATTAAAGAAATAAAAATAAATTAATGTGGTTTGACTGCCTGTAGATTACAATGGCAAAATTATCATGGCTCCTATTCATAAGGCACTTGGAATGTAATTTGGGTGATTTCTCATGTTGGGAAAATCTCTCCATGTTAAGAATTATAGCTCTCCAACACCGTAAGACTAACATTTGCATATTGATGGGGAACAGAAAAGAAGGTACTTTTAAAATAGCTAGTTAGCTTCCTGTTGAGCATGAATTATTGTCATGATAACTTTTAGCATTTTGACCTTTTTTTTCTCCTAAACAGTGATTGCTGCTCCAATGTATGAGCCAACAGAGGAATTTTGAGCACAATTCTGCTAAAAGGCTGGGTTTTAGTTGTTAACCTCAAATGTTGTGTTCCCACCACAATAACCCCACAGACGTCTTGTATCTTTGACTTTCTGAAGTGCTAATGTGATTTGACTTGATAAATTTTATTGTCTCCTAATTTGACCTTTAGTTGTTTTGAGCAGTACTGTTAAGATAAGTAACATGCCCACAGAAGAACAATTTATCTTAGGTACAGATCATAGGAAGATAGTGCTGTAAGTGTGAAATAAACAGAGGTAACTTAAACCACTTGCTATCTCAGGTTCCAATCCACCCCCACTTTTTTTCAGATGCAGGCAATCACCAGCTCCCAGTGAAGTTAGTGAAACAGGTTTGTGCCTTGTCTCTGACAAGTTTTTACTCTTGGTTGCTGGGCAACTCTGCAAAGTGGGATCTCTGTCCACTTTCTAGTGAAAACACTTTTGTATACTCACATATACCTTGTATATGTGAGTTCATTTTACTCATCACTACTTTGCCCTATACTGAGTCAGGCATAGGATCTACCTCCTTTGCTGTGTAGGACCTTTCTCCTGGTGACTTGTATTGATCCAGTGAGAAAGTAGGACAGGTTTTTTACCTGAACAATGACAGAAATACCAAATTAGTACAAAAAAGGAAACACATTCTTTTTTCAGGCTAATGTAACGTATTTGTGAAACCTTTTGTATAGACAGAACAGGGAAACTGGAAAACTGAACAGGAGAACTGGGAAACAGAATAAGGAGAAGAAAAAGGGCAAGTGCCAAGACCAGGCACCCTTTGAGTTGCAATATATATGTTACACAAAATACCATTGTTACAGGTCTGGAACTGTGCTAGCATCTTCTGTTCAGCACTGCATTGCTCAGGTGAGCACCACCAGTAGCCCCACAGTCATAATATCACAAAATCACAGAATGCATTATGTCGAAAGGGTCCTTTAAAAGTCATCTAGTCCAACTCCCCCACAGTAAGCAGAGACACCTTTAACTAGATCAAACTGCTCAGAGCTTCATCAAGCCTGACTTTGCATGTCTCCAGGGATGGGGCTGCCACCACCTCTCTGGGCAACCTGTTCCAGTGTCTCACCAGCCTCACAGAAAAGAACTTCTTCCTAATGTCTACTCTAAACCTACCCTGCTCCAGTTTAAAACCATTGCCCCTTGTCCTATCGCTACATGCCCTGACAAACAGTACCTCCCCAGCTTTCCTGTAGGTTCCTTTCAGGTACTGGAAGGTTGCTATAAGGTCTACCCAGAATCTTCTCTTCAGGCCTAAGAAGCCCAACTCTCTCAGTCTGTCTTCATAGGAAAGGTGCTCCAGCCCTCTGATCATCATTGTGGCCCTCCTCTGGGCCTGCTCCAAGACATCCATGTCCTTCTTGGGTTGAAGACTCCAGAGCTGGACACATTATTCCAGGTGGGGTCTCACCAGAGCAGAGTAGAGGGGCAGAATCACCTCTCTTGATCTGCTGGCTGCACTGCTTTTGATGCAGCCCAGGATGCAACTGGCCTTCTGGGCTCCAGATGCACATTGTTGGCTCATGTCCAGCTTTTTGTCCATTAGTATCCCCAAGTCTTTTTCAGGAGGACTGCTCTCTATCACATCATTCTCCAACCTGTATTGATAACAAGGATTGTCCCAACCCAAGTGCAGGACCTTGCACTTGGCCTTGTTGAACTTCATGATGTTTGCACGGGCCCACCTTTCTGGCTTGTCCAGGTAGTGTCCTTGCTTCTGTACAGTATCTGCATCAATATGTGAGGAGGAGACTGCATCCTGCCATCCACCTTACTCAACCACTTTTCATCTAGCAAAGTGCCTGATCAGAGCAAAGTTGTTGCATGTCTGATGTGTGTGGGCATCTGTGGGGCTTGGGAGGGTCAAAGATGAGGCAGAACAGCGTTCATGAGGGACATGAAAGGGATCTCACTACTGGAGTCATCTTGGAGCAGCCTTCCTTATAGGATGAAGTAGCCCTCTTGGCATACGGGATGAAGGCTTTGCACACAGATGAATCACATAGGCTAAGACACAGATGACTATTTAGGAAACTGAGACCCTTGTCTCCTTCTTCTATTACCCAAGTTCTGCTGACACTTGTCTGAGCTATAGTGTCACTGCAAGAATTGGGGCTCTTCCGTAGTTCTTTGGCATCCTCAGTATCATGAAAAATTCAAACAGCACAGCTTTAATAATACTGCACAGTATCAGTAGTATGGCATAAGGACAAAAACACTACGCAGTCTGAAAGTAACAAGCTGCATCAAGCCAACTTCTGTAGCACTCAGATGTTTCAGGTTTGTATGAGGCTTGGCCAATGTACTTCCTTTCCCAAAAGTCTTTAAAAAATGACAGTTACTGATTTTGTATCAGAATCTTCAAGAGTTTATGTGTTTTTTCACTCTTTATTAAAAAAGTAATAGCATAATATGCAAGAATAGACTAGAGAATATACAAATATACAAAAAGTCTGGCTGTATAGTTTATGGTTTGATCTAAAAACCTCTAGTATTTTTCCTATCTCAAGGCAAGATCTACTTTTTTTCAAATCTGCCATACTTTACATCAAACCAAACAAAAACTATCAGGTCAAATTATAAAAAGTGGGATGATCATACAACACTCTCAAAACCACTAACATAATCTCCTTTTTATCTTTTGCCACGTGTTTCTTCCACACTCTCTCTGATAAGTTTATAGCAAGCCTTTAAACACCAGATAAATAATCCCCTAGATAGTTAATTAGAGGTCTTTTTCATCAGTGCTACCACAGATGACCTACCACAACAAAGAGGCTGTACTCAGAAATGACAGCTTCAACCTACTAGTGGTCATTTTGCTAGCAAAGACAGGATATATATATGTGTGTGTGTACATATATATATATCTCAAATGAATGCTTTAGAGATCCAGCATTATCATCAATGTTTGAGATCAACTTGGTCTTTTTGGAAAAAACCCCAGTTATGTTAGTTACTCTGGACACTGGAAATTTCACACACTGTTTTTTTTCCACACCAACCAACCCTTCAGATCATCAGCTGCATGGGACTTACTGTTGTCACTCTGAATATATTTAGATTTAAAGCAAGACTGGATTCTTCCCACCCATCTGTCCATCTGTAGTACACAGGATATTAGACAAGTGATCACAACTATCCCTACTACACTTAAAATCCACCATCCTGTCTTCAAAACATCGTATTCAAAACTGTATATGCTTGCATCCCTGAGTACCTAGTTGTTTGAATGTATTTTTCAATTCCCTATGTTTTGAAAGTCTTGTAAAAGTATGTTTTTAAAAGAACATTTATAATGTATGTGCTTTCCGTTTAGTCTCCATTTTCAGTCTCCTAGGAGTCACTAAGGCCAGACTTTTCTTCTTGCTTTACATATGGTTGGCAGCAAATGAAGCAGTTTTCATATTGATGAAAAATCTCTGTATATAACCTGTCACCCTGAGGAAGAGGCACATCCTGTTTAATAAGAATTTCCTCCAAGCAATCCAAGAAAAGTCCATTCAGAATCTGCATGTGACCAGAAGAGTGGGGGAATGATTTGCTTATATTATGTTGTAATGTTAATGTGAAAATCAACAAATACAGTGTGCATGGCAGCTTAGACAGCTTGTAGCCTTTGCTTATCTATACTGCTTTGTAGAGAAAACACAGATACAGAAGAGTTCTTTATTTATTAAAGCAGAAATGGAATGCAACAAACTTTGCTGGCACTAAGTTCTTGACCTTGATACTAAGATGCCAATTAACAATAATATGAAAAAGTTTCATAGCTTTTGAATTTGAGAAACTATTAAAGATTATCCAGTTGTCCAAATTTTTACCTCCATAGTCACTGCTGGACTTGTGGATGCGTTAGGGACATTCAAGCACTGATTTGATACATCCAGAACCAGGCTGTTAATAAGCATGGAGGCAGTGTTTCTGGTTAAAGAAATCTCTGCATGGTAGTCTTCTGCAGGCTTATTCTGTTCTTGTCTTCTCATCTATGTATCCATGACGGGTCACTGCTGGGAACTAGTTACTGGGCTTTCGTCCAATGCCACTTACACCTTATCTACCACAGGGCTCTCCATTCCCTTGAAAATATTAGTCAGATAAAATGCCTTAGTTCTCAAAGCCCAACCAAACCAACTTACCAGATTTGCTGTTGTCTGAAAACACTAGAAATCGATGTCACTAGTGCAAAAAACTCCCCAAAAAGTCTCATTGTAAAAACAGCCAGATGACAGTAGCTGGTGAACCATGCTACATAAAAAGGCAAACTAATTTGCTCCCCTCAAACTCTCAAGGAACCTGAAACAAGAAGAAATTCCTTCCTTGACTCCCAATTTGGGGAGCTGTATGTCCCTGGGCCTGTGAGCAATATACACAGGTAGGGCATCTGCACCCTGGGCTGCGTTAGAAGCAGTGTGACCAGAATGTTGAGGGAGGTGATTCTGGCCCTCTACTCCACCCTCATAAGACCCCACCTGGAGTACTGTGTCCAGCTCTGAGATCCCAACATAAAAAAGACATGGAGCAGTTGGAGCGAGCCCAGAAGATGATCAGAGGGCTGGAGCACATCTCCTGTGAAGAGAGATTAAGAGAGTTCAGGTTGTTCGGCCTGGAGAAGAGAAGGCTCCAGGAGAAACCTTAGGGAAGCCTTCAAGTACCTGAAGGGGTCTGGAGTGGGACTGTTTACAAGGGCATGTAGAAACAGGACAAGGAATCATTGCTCTAGACTGCAAGGGGGTAGATTTAGATTAGATATTAGGAAGAAATTCTTTACTGTGAGGGTGATGAGGCACTGGTACAGGTTGCCCAGAGAGGCTGTGGGTGCCTCCTCTCTTGCAGTGCTCAAGGCCAGGTTGGATGGGGCTTTGGGCCACCTGACCTAGTGGAGGGTGTCCCTGCCTGTGTCTGAGGGGGTCAGCACTAGATGATCTTAAAGGTCCTTTCCAACCCAACCCAGTCTGTGATTCTATGAGAATACTTCCCCACCATTTGAAGGACTGTGTCTAAGGAAGGATGGAAATGTATTTAGAGTCACAGCACCAAAATTTATCCTCTGCTCATCCAGGTTGAAAAATCAACCCAGAAGAAACATCTGGTTGATCTGGCTAAATCATCTTTTCAAAACACAGCAGTTTCACTTAGCAACTGGAAAATAGATGAGAAAATATAAAGAAACAGAGCTGATGCTTATTATAAACATTCACACAACAGCAAAGTTGAGGTCCGGTGCAGTTAGTCCAGGAAGCATAAAATACTACTGAGTTTACTCCTTATTCTTTAAAATACATTTTCAACTTCCGTTTAGGAAGACATACATTAATAACTTCTTGAATTTGAGTGGAGTTGGTTGTCTGCAGAGAGTAGGGAGATTTACTTTGGTTTTTTGCTTGTTTTCTCATATGCAGAGCTACTAGTTCCGAGTTTTCTTCCAAGTCAGCAAAAATACACTGAGTTGCTGATTCTGTTCCGTATTAGTTCTCATCCATAACATGAGCGTGAGTCATCAGACAGTACCCTTACAGGAAGACTTTGGAGGCCTATCGGACTGGTTTTATAAACACACAGATTGCAAGAAAGGCATACTGTGACCAAACTCTTCTGGATGTAATCAGTGTTTGGGAAGAGACTTTATGTGGCTGTAAAGATACAGCAGAGATACAGTCTGACAGGGAAGCAGAACAAATGCTTCTGGTGTGCACCTGATGGAGATGGCAGGTTTGGAGGGGAGGAGAGGTCTTCATTAAATGTACAGGGACACACCACTACAAAGGTTCTGAGTTACCTTTCAGAAACAAGTGAATATCTACAGGAAAAGGTTGGGTACCTGTGACCTGAGAAATCATGCAAGAGAATCCTGATTTTTGTTCCGAAAGTTTACCAGAAAATACTAAAAGCAGAGCTGAAATAAGGGTTGCACCTGATAAGAAAAAAACTTTTGCATCCACTAAGGTTACAGGATATATTTTCTTAATTAGCAGGTGAAAGGTTCTTGTTTGTTCTCTGTTCTCTGAAAGCTTCTCAACCATCTGAAATGCTTCTTCAATTCCTTTTTTTTTCTCAGAAACTAACCCTGTATGTACTGCTCTAAAACACTCAACGGGACAAGTGCCACATTAATAGAAGACAAACACTTTGAAAGGAATGGCTTTCCAGTGCTCTTTGCTGTCTCCACCCATTTCACTAATTCAATGACCCACTTATCATAAAACTTAGAAATGGAAAGATACAAAACAGTACTTTTAGATTCATCTATATGTAGCAAGATGGCCCTTGGGATTCTGATTCATGACTGAGTTCCTATGTGTAATGGTATTGCAAGTAATAAATAATCATTGGCCTGTCTGAGTCTGCCAAGGGGAATCGTATTTTTATTTAGGCAGAGGATGTTTTGCAATTAAAAACAATTATTCTAGGACAGGAAAGTACTTCTCCCCTGAGAACAATAAGGCTGCAGGCTAATCTATGCCTCTCTTGAGAGTCTCCTCGCTGCCGGCTGTTGAGAGAGTACTTAGGTGTAGGTGAAGAGATAAAAAGAAGGACAGGATCCTGGTGTGTGACTAAACCCTAAATGTCTCCCAAGGAATCATATGTCATTGCAACAGTGGCTCTCCAGTTAATTTGGTTCTTCCTATAACATTTGAGGAGAGTTGTGTAGAGAAAGGTAAAGCCATTCCACAATGGATTTTAGCACTTTGACATCTGGTTCTGATCTGCCGTGGAATGGCAACCACAAGTGCCTAAATTATCTCTGAAGGGAAGAGGAGCTTCAAACTTGGGGCACACTGGTGGATCTCAGAAGCCTTTTGCTGTCAAGGGGCTGCAAAGCTGGGAGGACTGGGAAGAGACGAGACTCACTGAAAATCATACATGTTTTTGACAGAAACCTCTGGATTTTGAATCCCACACCATGTCTGTTCCAAATTCTGGCAAAACTAAAGGGCTTCTGCAGAATGCCTCAATTTATCAGAGGCTGATAAAGTTTGGCATCTTTTGGATCAGCAGAAGTTACGAGCTATTTGAAATACAAATAAAGATTTTGAGTCTAATTTTTTTACAGCTATACAGTCAAATTAGTTTGCTTTTAGGTCACTATGCAACAAAAATTGATTTGTTTTTGAATAATCTGGCAAGATGCAAGTAACTGTTTGGCTAAATTTCTGGTCACTGATTTTTCACCAGATATGGGTCTCGTTGTATTTCCCTTCCCACCCCTCTCCGTGCACACACCCATTATGTCAATGTCATGTTGGGTTACTTCCTACTTTAGTTACACATGCCCTGATGTGACACCCCATAATTCATGGAGACAGGAACAAAGTACTCTAAACAGTAGAGTGATTGTGCTCCTGTAATATCTGGGGCATCTGCAGAGTGCTGGATGATGGCACAGGTTTTTAGCTTTCTGAATAAAAGTTGGATAGCTCAGCAGCTACACAATGCTTAATGGGCTAAAATGCCATGGCAATCAGTACCATTAAGAACCTGGTGCCTGGAGTCTCAGCAGCCCATGAAGCAGAAAGTAATCGGCTCAGCCTTCTCCAGTGAGTGTCACTGCAGCCTCCACATGTGGCTTCAAGGTGCCTGAGTGGATTTAAAGTGAAAGAAAAAAGTAGAGCAGAAATGCCATTCAGCCCATAATACCCCGGTTCTTAGAGGAGCTGTTATTTGGAAATGCCTTGATGAACAGCATGTTGATGACCAAGCTGTTTGTGCTTCTTGGAGGAGGGGGCTGGCATATGAACCGTGCTTGTTCTGTAGACTCATACTGGTGATTATTCATTCTCTTTGTTGTGGTCAGGCTTCCGAACAGGATATGACACCCCCTGTGCTGTTCAGAGTAATAATCCTAAAACAACATCTGCTCCACAAGATTTGCAACCTGAGATATAGATAGCACATAGCAAATTAATAAAGGGACACAATACAAAGTAAACAGTGAGAATGATTTTAAGTCAGTGGTCCTCACTGGCACAGTCCTGCTAAATAATGGCTGTTACCTTGTAGATGAGTTCTAGGACTCACCTGCATAGAAAGCAGAGATTTACTTTCAGATGGAAAGCTAATGTGGGCATTCCAATTTGCCCTAGAAACAAGACCATGTCCTTTGTGAAGAAGGAAATATTGGCTATTTATGTTTCAGAGGCTCCTTCCCTCCTGCGCAACAAAGCAGCAGATTGGTATTCAATGAACTTATTCACAACTTCTCCTCAGCCACCCCACTACTAAGAGCACAGGGACCAAACAAAGGAGTGGCACACTGCAATTAAAAGGACCCAGGAAGAGAAAATGGTAATGGCAGGAGTTACTGCACTGGCCAAATTTCCAAACCTTTGTCACTTATATCTCTGAGGTCTTTTAGGGGTACCTAAATCTTATCCAGTTATTCCAATGGCAGGGTGATACAGCTTCACTTTAAGGTTGCACACTGAACCACAGAGCAGATCATTGCCACTTTATATTAACACAGTGTTAGTGGTAAATTCCATCAGGATAAGTGCTGGGAGTTGATCATGCTTTTACTGCTCTTTCCACTGTTCTGCCTCAAGCACAGCGACCACGTTAGCCTCTTTGATTAGGTATACATGCAAAATCAGTATACCAAAACTCTGGCAGGTTAATATTTATTTTACAAATATTCTCTAATCAGGAAGAGGCTACATTCCATGCTCGAACTTCAGATCTGTGCCCGGGAATAGAGAAGTGGCCAGGCTGGGTGCAGAGCATTGGCCACAAAAGGAGCTACTCCAGTTACTGTAGTATTTATCATTTCATGCAACATAACAGTATTACTGAACTAAACATGTGACTGCTGTACACCAAGGTGCCCTCTGTCCTGGACAATCGGTTATGGTGAAGTATAATGGATTTCAATGCTTGTCTGTATGAGCAATCAGAGTCCAGAGTAGTTTATAGAAAGTATGTGGGGTCCCAGATCTTGAGCCCAAATAAGTCCAGCACAGTCCCACGTTCACAGCCACACAACAAGGCTCGTTTTTCTCCTACCCCATCCTCTGTCCCTTCATTTGTTTCATTGTGCATCTTTCAGAGGGATCCACAGATTCGTGCCACATATTCGTGGCAATGAAGGGCTGCTTCTCTCATTTCTTTCGCGCACAGAGTTAGGCTGAAAGCCCTTAAAGTAAAACCGAAACATTTACAGCTCTAGCATGCATGTTTCATTGAATTACTTGGAAGAAATTTGACTCGAAACTCTAAGTACAGAGAAACAAAGTACCACAACCAGACAAAGTTTTCAGATTTTGGTGTGTTTGATTCATTTGATGAACAATCAACATCTTCTGCATTAGCCAGCCGCTCTGTAGAATTCATTATATAGTGCAAAATTTGCTTTTCCTTTAAAAGTCATTCTCAGCCAGACACTTCAGTAAATCCATAGCATCTCAAAGTCTGTATTCTCTGCCGATGCATTTTTCTTTCTTATAAACAGCTAAAATCTGCAATAGGCTGCTACCTGGCTTGATGGCCATACAGTCTACTGGGTACAGTAAATTCTTAAAATGCTTCAGAACTTCATAGACTGCAGAAAAATGTGGACTCTTCTTCTGGCGCAGTAGGCTAGATACATCAAAAAGTAAAGAAACAAAAATTCAAAGAAAACAATTTTAATTTCCTTGAAAATCAGATTAGAAAGAAAAATGGTAAATAATTTGAAGAGGTATTTCTAAAGCCTTGCTGTTGCCATGGTTTGCAAAATACAGCAGAATGTTTCAAAACATTATTCTTTAACATGAACATGTACCTTCTCATAGGAGTGTCTTTTGATGAGCTGTAAAAGAGAACAATGAAAGATAAACCAAAGTTCTTTTTTTTAAGAATCAAAACTAAAAAAAAGCAAAACTGAAAAATAAAATCATCTGCCAACTTCAAAAGTGTTTCAAAGCATGAAATTCTTTAAACCTGAAACATAATTTAATGATTTATGTTTAAGGATACTCTATAGAGCTTTGTAGAGCTTTGAAATCTTGAGAAAACAGGAAAAAATGAGTTGTCCTTTTTATGACTAATGACAATATGTCCACAAAGGGTTTATAATTGTGATAGCCCAGATGTTTGGGATGTATGAACGTGTCACACCCAGAAATCTTGTTAACTTTCAGTTCCTTTTTTCCTGTGGATTTACATGAAATAAAACCTTGTTCAAGGCCAGCTTGCCTTACTGGAACGTATTCAGCTCAGAAGTCTTTTTGGAAATGAGGAAAAAAAAAATATTAATTTCTTCCCCTCCCAAAATAGGGAGGAGGGATCTGTGCAGCTTCACTCGAAGTGTGTCTGCCCTGTGGATTTTGTTAGTCTTGATGGTTGCCATGAGCTGTGTTTTTGTCAATACTTACCTGCATTGATCTCGTAATTCCACTATCAGCAGAAATGAGCTGGTGTCGGAAGACTCAGCGATCGTCTAGGCAGAGTCACACTGTTCTCATTTCCCGTAAACTTTCTCTCTCCTCCTCTTAGTGGGGAGGATATGAAAATGATTAGCTTAGACTAAGTGTCTCACCTTTATCTGTGTAAAGCTGAATGAGGCAAAGCCCTTATGCTATATTTTTTGCAAAAATCAAGCATATGTTAACCCCCCAATCTGTAGCTCTCACCAGATCTTCATTCTTCATAGCTCCTTAAAAATGCACAGGCCAAAAGCTCTTCCCTGGCCTGTGACTGTCTGTTTGCCTTTATTTCCTGTTAGCTGCTGAAATTAGCAAAAAAATGCCGATTAACGGAAAAATCAAATCTTGGCGCTCCAATTTCATTGCTAGGGTGAGCTATCAATCCTCTTCTAGGGGTCCTGGTGAACATTAAAATGGGTCTGCTGCTGTAAGTCTCCACGTGGAAAGGCATGAGTGTAAAAGGAGGTGCAATCTTGTTAAGTGCAAGCCTCTTTTCACGGATGCCAAGTAAAGACAGTATTTTGGGAGGGATGCTACGAGTTGCAGCCATTTCTTCCCAACATTTGTGCTCAGTTCTCTGTACAGCACCCTGTACGCAGGCCTTTAGATAACACTGTTTCTTTAAAAATAAGGGTAAATCTTGAAATAGGAACTCTGGCTTAGCGTGCCTGCTGAACAAACACTGAAAGGCAGCAGGGAGGTAAATCATTGTAGCATGCTGAAGGGAAGCGTGGCATTACTTATGAATGACTGCATGCATGGCTGCCTGACTCAATGAATGAATCACCCAGAGTAAGACTGTGCAGCTCGAATGAGCACAGAAACTGCTCTGATTTTCATTTACAAAGCTTAATCATAAATATTGTATATGCTACAAGGCAAGGAAGGAAGCTGCAGTCAGACCTGGTTAATGTGTTTTATTTCCAGGGCTGGGGAGGTTGGATTGTGGCAGTGCTCACCCCTCTGAGATCACCTGTGGGCATACAGCCCTCCCAGGTCCAGCAGTGCAAGCGCTTCAAGCCAGGCTGGTGGGGTTTATTGACCTGACAGGTCACATCACATACCCATTCACTGAAAAGAATAGAGCCACTGGGGAGAAATTACACTGTGAACTATCTCATGCTTCCAAATCCAGAGTTTCAAAATCCAGCGATATTTTCTAATAACTTAAAGACTTCCATGCTGGCTTCCGTTACTAAATAAAACTAGGCAGAGCCTAACAGGCCAACATTTATAAGGTGTTTATGGTGTGGTAAATGCCTCATGTCAGACTATCATCTAAACCATCGCCAACATTGACAGTTTCGGCTGATGTACCACATTTTGGAGCCTTGGAGTCCTTCACAGGAAATGGATTTCAAATGATGAAAGATTGTCTGGGCTGAGGGACAGTGCCTGTGCTATGACTAGTTTAACTCCATCAGTGGAATTTCATATTGTCGAAACAAAATTTCCATAATTTTATTTCGACTTTGAAAAAGAATGAACAAAACAGCACTGTATTTTGCACTCTTCAGCCTCTCCTTGAAAAGCAGCTTTACCACTTTTCTGTCATTACCAAAATTTATTATACCATAATGCTCAGAAGTCACTCTATTTCTTCAGCAAAAATAAACCGTGATTAATAAGAAGTGATGCTGGAAATTCACTCAAATGCTTTTTGGAGCACTCGAGTACTCCAAAATCTTTTAGGCCTTGATTTCAAAGTCTATGACTAGAAATTGCCTTTTTTCTGATAAACCATGACGTACAGACAATTGATGGCATCTTATTTCAAGACACCACTTAAAAAACCCCAACCAAACAACATAAAGAACAAATTTTTTAAAAAGAGATGCCAAAAATATCTCTGCTAAGTCAGATGACTTTTAACGAAAAGACACTGTGGTTCTTTGGGCTTTGAGCCTAGGCAGACTTGGACGTACTACAGCCATGTTTTGTGAATATGTCACACAAAAAAATACCCTGAAATTAAATGATAGGACAGAGTAGAGTGTATAACATAAATTGCAGAAAAGACAGCAAGCAGACAGTAGCAAACAAATTTAGATTACAATTTTAAGGCTACTAGCAAAAGTTTTTTACAGAAACAATCCAGCTTTCATGAAGTTGTCTGTATTCTTTTTTTTTTTTTAAAATAAAGTGTTTAAGATGGAAGTAGGCTCCAAATGAAATGAACAGAGGTGAGGTGAAAAAAATGCATGGCTTGCAAGGAAAGCACAGTCAGAGTGTGTATCTATCTACTGTGCAAATACTTCATCTGCTCTGAATAAACTGCCACCAAGGAGGTTTGTAGTGGGATCAGCAGTAGCTCACATGCAGCTGTACATATCAAGCCCAGGGATATCTAAACATATGTGGATAAGCTTTGCAGAAGATCACTGCTGAAACCCTGAGCAGTGTTGTCATGCACCAGTGATGTTCAGATGGACACCAACTTGGTCACAGCCTCACAGATACTTGCAGAAAATCTCCACCAGTGCTGGAAATGTGCCCCAGGCAGGTCAGGAGGAGTGTTAATGGCAGAGGGGTCCTTTCCCTTTAGTGTCAGCTCTGCCCTTACAAACCACGGCTACTAGCGGAGCTGCTTTTTATGCTCCAGAGGTAAGATAGTCACGTGCTAGGACACCCTTTTCTGCATGATCCTGCTTATGTGTGGGACAGAAAGGTCATATGCTAAAACCACAGGTGATCACCATATGATTTGTTGTGATCATAGCCATGGCCATGACCATCCTGAGCACACAGCTGTTAGCATCTGGCATGGATTTCAAATGTCTCACTGGTAATGCAGATTGGCATTTCCCAGGACATGACAACTAACATTTGCTTCTTGTAATCATGCCTGACTGCTCTTGCAGCACGAGGGCTGCAAGCCACATGCTACTTATTTGAGAGACCCAAAGGACAGGGAAGTGTTCACAGATGGGAGATGACAGTGGTTTCCCAAGGTGCTTTTGCAGATGCAAAGCACTGAATATGCTGCGCTCGGTAGTTCTTGCTAGTTTTCTCTCACAGATGGGGAATCATGGTGCCAACAGCACCAGTACAGTGTCACTACTAGTCATGAAGTGTGGCCTCACCACTGGGGCCACGATGCCACAACTCAAGAATATACCTTTGTAAAGGGGTACCCCAAAGCATGGGCCCCCTTCTTGCAAACACTCAGGTACAGTTACGGCTTGATGGTTGGCTGCCATTGCAAAACCTCCTACTGGGGCAACGTCTGACCTGCCAGCAGCTCCTGCTTCCCAGCAGTTCACAGCCTGGGCTTCCCCGCACAGCAGCTGCTTCTGCTCATGTGCAGCTTTTAGGACTCTGCTGAACCGTGTCTCCTCTGATGGCAAGATCTATTCCCCCCGCCTGCTTGCTTGGCACCATGGTGTCTGCCGGCGGGGCACAGAGCAGGGTCACAGTGCCCTCCCCCCAGTTGCTGAGCTAGGGAGAGGGAGAGCTGAGGTAGGGAACTTAGGGAAGTACCCTGAAATGCATAAGAGAGGTTTATTGTGATAATTTAACCTGCAGTGTTACTAAGATCTAAAGGTACTGTCACTCTCCTGCTCTTCCCTGGGGTTAGAAACCTGCACAAAATGCAAATAAGAGATCCAGATCTGGAGCCTGTACCCTTCTAGCTTTCGGCTTGCCAGTTAGGGTCTAGGATTTAGGTATGATCCAATTCAAAAGCTGGGGGAGCACTAGGAAATGCAGGTCTAGTCTGCACCAGGAGGCTGAGCTCCCCTGCTTTCCTCTCCATCCCAGTGCAGCAGAGCCAAGAGCAGCTTCTGCACAGATGCTCCCAATTTTAAGGGTGATTTTTCTGGCCTCGGCTATTTTAGACACCGAGTTTCCAGGTCAGGTCTTGAATGTATTTTGAATGTACATTCTTGCATTTCCTGTCTTTCCCCTGGCTTTCTCTGACAGATCATTCAGCGCAATACTGAATGCCTAAAAATAATACAGGCATCAGTTTTTCTACTTTGCTTTTTGTTTCATTCCCTGAATTGAATTTCTTGGATCTGTTTCACTGTGATCGTACCTAAGCAAAGAGTCCTTTAAGTCAGTCTTTTCAAAAAATACTCACTTCTAAATAACTGAGTGGGGTGAGTCATGTAGCAGGAAAAAGTTAAGAATCACAAACACTGACTCCGGTAATACATTGCTTCTATTAGTAGCTATTTCTTTATGACCTTAAGACTTCCGTAGCAGCATAAATATTTTACATGGTTGAAGCAACTTGAATAATCTTAGTTAGCTCAGGCATTAAAAATGCAGCAGTGAAGGAAGGGAAGCATGCTAACATCATTCAGGCTTAGAATTATAGTCACAGTCATGACCGTGTCACTGCATGGTCGTAACTTTCCAAGTGGATTTACAACACAACCATTGTCTGTTGGCCAAAATGCAGAGAACTGAAGCTGGGACCTCCAGAACCAGAAGTCATAAGCTTCAGTTTAAGTTGAAGTGCTGTAAATACTCGATCTGTGGGCTAAGGGCTCCGTACATGGGGGTTGCGGTAGCAAGCAGATATCCCTCAAAGAATGAGTTGTAATAATGGTATAAATCATGGAGATTTAATGTTTATTGGTAGTCACTGTTTGGTAGGCACTCCATGTCAAAATAGGGGATTGAGAAATATTTGCTACTTCTGTAGTGCTAAATAAAATAGGGCTGCTGTGGTAGAGCTTGGGGGGAGGGTGGTGGTGATGGTGCAAATAATTGCAAAAACATTTAAAGGAAAAATAATCATGAAGCAAAATAATTGCTTTGTTTGGGGTCTTTCTCAGTTTGAAAAACAATTGGAAGAATTGAAAAAAATAATGTGGGACTGGCTTGCAGGCTGCCAGAGTGGTTTTTCGCAATGTCAGCGTGGAATTATGTGTTGCATATGTAGGAGACAGAAAAAGTTGAGACTTTCATGTACCATACTTTAAAATCTAGTAATAAATGTGGCCTTACTGAAGATCAGGCAAGCTTTCTTCCTGATTGCTTTGCTTTCTGGTTTGATATATTTGTTCTCTATCTTATTTGAATTTGATGCTTTGAGGGTAGAAGCACCTGGCAGCTGTGCAAATTCAGTAACAAACAGCGCTAAGGGTGATGAGTTTATTTGCAGGCTAAGTGTGGATAAAACTCTTCAGGTCTGGGTCTTATGTGGATCGGCTACATGAGCTAGACCTTGTTTGTATAGCTGTCTTATGCCTTGGCCCAAGCACTGTGCTGGACACGGCCTCTTGGAGGAAGGTGGAAACATAGGTTTTGAACACCGTGTGTGCCACATGTTTGTGACGTGTATGCCATGCCTTAATGAAAAATGTCATTTCTTAGCTGTTGTGGTGATTGTCACGACCCTTGGATCCATGTCATGTTCAATAAGTGCTGAATCAAACTCATTCATTTGGAGCTGTGGGTACAGTTTTCCACAAAAATCTTCTTCCCCAAGAGATACTGGCAAATCAGAAAACGCTTTCATTAAAGTACATTTTCCTGTATACCTGCTAGTGTATTCCTTTCTGATCTTTTATCATCCATGCTCAAGCAGTGAAAAAGGTGCTCACTCTCACTGCAGACCCAATATATTACCCAATCTTATTACATTTTATTACTTTCTTATTTACTCAAGTTTTCTTAATATTTAGAAGAATATTTTAATAATTTACCTATCCTTTGCTTCAAGCTATTGCTGTGCAAACTTCTGCCAGAGTCACCTTGAAACATTTAATTTTCAACAGGAGGAACCCCTTTACTCTTTCTCCTATCTTTGTTAATCCGTTAATTAATTCTAATTGTTTTTTTCTTTTGCCTAATGTTATTCTATTTCCATGTAAGAACATTTCAGTTATATTCACAGTCAATGCCATTGCTAGACTCCAGGCTGCCCAGAATTGAGGCTAAGACATAAGCTGTTCCTTATTTCCTTTCACACATTGCATGATTTGAACTTTATGTAGGACTGATCACATAAATAAAGAGTTGGCAAGGTGAATCACGGTTGAAAAATCTGGCCCTAAAGCTTAACCAAGAGACAGATCAGTTCTCAAAAGATAAATGAAAAATGTCAACATTTTATTAAGACAAATGTTACTTCGGTCTATACAATAAACAAGCTTCCTTTCAGTCCTGTCATATGATATTCATGCTGGACTTCACTCAAGCAAGGGTGCATTAATTTCATAATAAAAAACTGGTGGTTATACAACACCTTTGACCACAAAGACTTCTAGAGGCTGTGTTGTCTTCCTTCCACAGTTACAAACAAAAAATAAAAGAAAAAAAATCCAGGAAAAAGTGAGGCATAAGTATAATAGTGTGAGTAAACTGCAAACAGATGACAGACACTCCACAAGCAACAGGCTGACTTTATCTAAGAAGTTTGGGGTTTTCTTTCCATTATTGGCTTGAGGCAAACAAAAATCCTTAGCACATTGACAGGGAAACCGAGTCACAACACAAAATTGACCAACAGTTACAGAAATTGAAATTGTTGTTGTTGGAGCTGGCTTTAAAACTCGGGAGCTCCTCTCCTCCAGTTCTTTGTTCACAAACTTCCTTTCCTGTGTGGACTGCGTGAAAACAAAGAATAATTTTTTGGGGGTTGGACCCGATGATCTCTTGAGGTCCCTTCCAACCCCTAAGATTCTGTGATTCTGTGATTTTCCTCAACATTTTTAAAAAAATTACTTTATTTTGTTGCCAGGGAGGGGAAAAAGAAAAAGGAGGAATGCAGTTATCAGGGTTTGAAAATACTGAAATTCACTTCAGCGTATTGAAAAGCGCTTAGCGCTTGGGGAACTCTTGACCTGAATGTTTCTAGGAATCTGAAGAACAAGTTTATTCTTCTGTTTATTAAATTTATTGTTTGGATGGCTACAAGCATATTCATGGGAAACATCAGTAAATCATGAAAGTCTTACGGTGGTTTCCATGAATAGTCATTCATCTGAAACTTCATCTGGGAAGTACGTTCATCGCTTATTACTTCAGCATCTCCATTGCGCAACCAGATAGTACAAACAAAGCCATACAGCCTAAATGACATGTTGCTTACCACTAATAGTACACAGTGAACAATGCTGGAGTGCTCTCCTGGCAGACTGTCTGCATGGCGGGATGTGTCCATCTAAATCATGTGATGAGCCCCCGGCATTACAGACAGACGGGGAGTGTTCCTGGATGACTGGCAAACCCGAAAAAAACAACTAATAGTCACAGAGGGAATGATTTGTGATACATTATGTGATATCACTTGCTCTTTCATCGGCATGTTTTTTTCTATATGTGAGCAAACTCAGCCCACATTTCTCATAAAATAGTTACTTTTTTTGAAGCATGAAAGTCGTCAGGCTAATACAGGTCTAGCAGTCTATGGGTATGGTTGGATCAAACAGAATTTAAAGGAGTTTGGATTTAGCATGTTTGAAGCTGAACCTTTCAAGGCATGTTAAAAGTTATCTAGAAAGCCATAGACACCATTAAAATCTGTGTATTTATAGCCTGTGTTCTATATATGCGTACTTATGAAGGTTAGAGCTTGGATGATAATGCATTCAGCTCACTAACACTGAGCTCTGAAAGAACGCTGTGTGCAGGTGGCTTTTCCGTATATCTGTTTGGGCTTATCTTACCTCAGCCATGCTTGCCACCACTTTAGTTGTCTTGCAATCATTTGCACCACAGCAAAGTATGATTGAAATACCGCATCATCATATCCTAACAGTTCTATGTATTATCTCTGCTCCAAAAATGAGGGCTCATAGGCCTGATATCAGGGATGTGTTCTGCATGTAAAGTATGCATGTATCTTTAGAGACTTGGAGTGCTGAGGTATTTGCAAGCCTAGCAGATTCAGTCTATGCCTTAAGATATCTAGTCCAGAATTCTACCTTCTAATTGAAGAGATTTCTAAAAACGTGTTTTCCTTTTTCTGGAGCCAATATTTGACAAGCGTCTATTTTTTGCCTTTGTCAACAGTATAATTCCATATTGGTTTGCAAATCTATAGTAGCACTATTTCTGGAGGGGAAAAAAAATGCACTGCTTTATTTCACAGTATTTAAAACTGAAGGGAGCTATGATGGTGCTAGTGCTGCTGGTTATTTCAGGCATATCTGCAGAGACAAACTTCCCAACTGGACCTGTACATTCCTTTCTACCACAGAGATTTTTGCTGTAGTGCTCCAAGACTGGTTCCTTCCTCGCTTTACCTCCTTGTCTGCAGCTTTGGTACTTGCTTGTCCTTCAAACAATTAGCAGGAAGAGGTTTCTCCGTAACAGGATCTTTTTGTAGAAGTCTCTATCACTAATATATATATATATCTATCTTATATGTAATATCCATATCTCTTCTATGAGAAGGTCCTAGAAATGGACCTTTGTTAGAACACACTGCTATCACTGTGATTCATGGTATTTTGGGGTCAGTTTTAACATAGTGCATTGCATTAGACCAAGCCGCCTGCGTAAATGGGACTGGTCGGTCACTGGTGAGCTGGTCTCCTGAACTAACCCTGCTCTGCCCGACTGCCGCTGCTCTAATGTTCCTCCTGGGGAAAACTCAGATGGTTTGATTTCTCTTTTAGCTCTGGATACTTTCTACATCTTGAGTCTCATTAAACCAGTCTTACTTCTTGTTTTCTAAAAATGGAGCTTGTTCTGTACTCCTAAGGCTCGATCAAGTGCTTTTTAGTCAGTTGAAAACTTGTCATTTACTGCAGTGGCCTTTAATTTATTCTCCATTTCCCTTTATCTCTTGTACTACTGGGACCGGTCCATTTCAACCTTTTGTGGGGATGGTAAGGATTTGGATTTATGCCAGTTACCTCACCCATAACAAATCGCCCTCTCATTGGGAAAAAAGCCAGCCTAGATCCTTGACTAGCCATTCAAAATTGATACCAGATTTTGCCTTAAAATCCTTATATAAAGCATGTGGACTTTGGGACATTGAGTCTGGGGGCGGAGGTGTGACAAACAGTGCTTAAAAACAGGTGGTTTTGTGTTTTGCTGAGACATATGCTGTTATTCACCCTGAACAGAGGAGGGGAAGTTTGGCCCATATGGGAGGGTAAGAGGAAGTGGGAAAAATGAAGTAAATGTAATCAGTAGCATTGTATGGCAGTTTATAACCTGAATCCAAGAAACACAGCAAGCATTCAGTTACTTGATTTGGCTGAGAGTCAGTGAAAGGGATGTTACTTAGAGTTTTGAAGAATTTGGCAACAGAACAACTACATGTGAATGATGTTGCAAGGGAGGATGTAGTACCGAGACAAAGATTTCATACAGATAATATTTGGCTCCAGACTTGCAAGATTTGGATATCTCCAATACAAACACCAAGACAGTAACAGGAAAGATCAAACACACCCAATGAATTTTTATTACCTTATAAACATTGAGAAAAGCTGTCTAGCCAGCTGTGCTGCTCATCTGCTCCTAGGTACAGGAGAAGTTGGAAACCAAATTCTGAATTTTCTCCTCTTGAAAAATTCCACCTTAAAGTACTTCTTCTCTGAAAAGCTAGTATTAACACTATTTTTCTCTAGCTTGCAGCTGCTGCAGATCATTTACCACAACCCTGTGCAGTGCTGCAGATTTGTTGCCCGCTGACCCTCGTTTCCTGTGGAGCTGTTGACTAAACTGTCCCCCTGAGGCTTGGCTCCAGCAACACAAGTGGACACATGCCCTTGCTGGGGCCCTGTAATTTTAATGAAATCAGTCTGCAGAGGTACTGACTTCCAGAAGTTGGGAACTTTTTGGTAGAGTCCCCAAGACACCTTTATACCTTCTACCAGTTCAATAAAGCACAAGGCATATGCCAAACCAATATACCCTATCCATGCAGCTGTAATGAAACCACTGCATTCACCTTACTGCTTAAGGAAAATATGGTCAGGCTTCAGCGGCATTTCAGCTAAGTCAGTTTTCTCACACCTCAACTCCCTATTTGGATAATGAGGCCTACTCCCTTTCTCTTATATGTTGACAGCTCTGTCAGTTCATGTTATAAACCATAAATTCATAGACTCATAGAATCACAGACTGTTTTGGGTTGGAAGGGACCTCAAAGATCATCTAGTTCCAACCCCCTGTCATGGGCTGGGGCACCCTCTACTACACCATGTTGCCCAAAGCCCCATCCAGCCTGGCCTTGAACACTGCCTGGGAGGGAACAGCCATAGCTTCTTTGGGAAACCTGTTCTAGTGTCTCGCCACCCTTGTAATGAATATTTTTTCCTAGTGTCTAATCTGTATCTCCCTGCTTGCAGTTAAAAGCTGTTACCCATTGTCCTATCACTACACTTCCTGATAAAAGATTCCCTTTCCAGCTTCCTTGTAGGTTCCCCTTTAGGTATTGGAAGAGTGCAATAAGTTTTCTCTGAAGCCTTCTCTTCTCCAGGCTGAACAAGCTTACCTCTCTCAGCCTGTCATCATAGGAGAGGTGCCCCAGCCCTCTGCTCATCTTTATGGCCCTCTTATGGACTCACTTAATTTTTATATACTGCCAGCAGACAACACAGTGGTGCCCTGCTCCACATGAGTGAGGGCAGTGGTTACTTACAAAGAGTAAGTGACAAGAACAATGCAGATAAAATTGTCAAAGCAAAATGCTGTAATAACCACAGCAAAAATGTAAACAAATTTACAGCGTCTACCAAAACCAAGCACTGTATGCTTGGGTTTTTGCAAGCTGATGAAGGCAAGGGATAAGAAAAAACAACATGGGTAAGAAATCTTGAAATTTAGGTATTGACAAAATATTTCCAACAGCTGTTTGTAATGATACAGACATGTTCAGCTATGGTAAATGTGGTGGAGGTGTCATATGTGTCAGACTGGCAATGACATCATGGTGAGATATGATACAGTGGCTACCACTATTACCTCAAGCTCTTCTTGTCTGAGCCTTACTTTGCATCCAACAACTCCTACTCTTTTTCATTCAGCCTGCCATGGGTAGAGAAAGAAGAGGGGAATAATCTCATAAACAAAGTGTTCTTTAAGTTATGATTGCATCTTATTAGAGATGGGAGACTTGAAAAAGACAATTAGGACATCACACTGCCCATGTTCTTCAAGCTAGAAAAAGAATTAAAAAATTTTAAAAGTCAGAATGGGCTAAAGAATAGTCTGCAAAACATAAAAATCTGATCCAGAAAAATCCATCACGAGTATCAGCACTCCATTCCAATATACTTACAGGGCAGGTATGCTTTTTGCTGTTCCATGATCTGGCACCCCCTAGCAGTGCCACACTTTTTCAAGTAATTTATTAATGGTATTCTACATTATACAGTGGAATTTTTTGAGATTATTTTTTCATGGTTCCCTGTGTTCTGGGTGAGGTGGAAGTAAGTGTAGGGCAGAGAGTTTGGCCATGTAGCGTGGGTGGCCTGAATTCGGCTTTCACGTAGGAACAAAAGATGGGCTGAAGTTAGGAGGGAAGAAATACAAATTGCAGCTCTGCCAAGTTATCAAATGCACATTAACACTGGCAAAAGAGGAAAGGAAATTGAAATGGGTGGGGAGGCATCTCTAGGGAAAAGGCACATTAAAAAGAGTAAGAGGAACCCAAGATGAGCCTGTTCTTGATTTGAAGGGACACAGCAGAGCAGCCCTCTGAGAGGAACTGAAAGAGTCTCTTTTGTAACAAAGGGGGCTTTGAATGTTGCACAACCAGCTGAGAATCATCCTGGGACATCCACGAGACTTCTGTGGATAAATATAGAGGAGGAGAAGGCAGCTGCTGAACACTGTCTCACGGCCTACAGACTGAACACAAAGGTAGTTTTTGGTGCTCAGACTGCTAACCTGGTGAACATAACAATGTTTTCTGGAGTCTGGGAAACGATGCTATGACAGTGATGGGGGCAGGGCACTAATTCTCTCTCTGCTCCGGGGTTTTTCCCTGTCAAAATCTGCTCTTCCTCCCATTGCCTCACAGGCCTGGAAAACAGAAGGGACTTGGGGCTGGATCTGCAGGCACAGTTCCTGTGTAGGGATCTTGCTCTGCTATGAGGACAGAAGTAAAACTTTCCCTCCTTTCACTTGGATCATTATTTTAGTCCAAAAGCTGTCCTGTTCCATGTGCTTTATCTTCTTGTTTTGTTCAAGTTGTTTGCATTAAGGAAAATAGAATAAAATAGGAAAGAAGAAAAGACAGCAAATCTGCAATGAAAAATCCCTGTCCATAACCCCTCCCC